>VZTN01001885.1:85102-192225 GCA_013400515.1 Erpornis zantholeuca | reverse complement strand
GGATGGACCAGGCGCTCGATGTGGTCAGTGCGGGCCGGGGCTCCCGCTGTCCCGCGGGGGAAGCCTAGGGGAGCGCCGGGACCCCTCACGGCAGCGGGGAGGGGGCGGAAGATGGGGGCCGGCGGAAACTCCTCCCGTTGCTGTGACGCTGTGCTGTGCCTCTCGTGAGTCTGTCTATCCGTCTGTCCCTGTGTCCCTCAGGCTAAAGAGGCGCTGGAGAAAGGCGAGGTTCCCGTGGGCTGCCTGCTGGTCTACAACGGCGAGGTCATAGGCAGGGGCAGGAACGAGGTCAACGAGACCAAGAACGTGAGTTGAGGTCCTCCCGGGGACGCCGTGGCTGTGCCACCCCTGCCCTGCCCGTGCTTGCCCCCTTGCTGGGTCTCAAACGTGCTCTCTTAAAGTCACCCGGGAGTTGAGAGTGAGAACTTACTGACCTGAGAAGATGAAGTTCTGTCCACGGGCCAGAACGAAAAGATATTGCCTATAGATTTTAGACCTGTTGCAATTTTAACCATCAAATTAGCTATAAGATCTGATGCTGAGAGGCCTAGTAATGCCAACAGGGGTTTTGTACACCTGGAAGTTTTGTATAAATTAATCTGATTGCAGGATCTGGGTGTAATTTATATTAGATGTCTCAAACCTGAAAAGATAATAAAAAGTTAAAATGAGTCTTTCAAGCTCAAAAATGTGTCAATAAAGATGAATCATTATACTAATTTATTCTTCAGGACAATCTGTAATGTATGAAGAGAATTCTAATACAGCTTTCAGAAAGCCGAATGACAGAGAAGTTAGGTATCTCATCGTTGTAAACACTGTGGGGAAGCAGACACTTCTTGGGAAAATCATGCCAGAGATATTAATATTGTGTTAAAATCATATGTTAAGAGACAGAACATATCTGACAAGACTGATGACAAAATCGACTTAAAAATATCAGGGAAGCCTTCAGGCATTTTTGGTGTCAGGGCTTGTCTGAAGGTACATACTAAAATGCAAGTAGCCTGATTGCAAAAAATGTGTAAACACTAATCTGTTGATATCTTTGGAAGCAAAGCTTTTTTAAAAATTGCTGCTTAGCTCAAGTTTCATTTATTTTGTGGCGTAATTTTCATAAATTTTTATATTATATTGATTGGAAATGCTGGGTACTTAGTGCTTCTAAATTTTTTGTCAGGTACTTAATTGCTCCATATAGTCTAAAAGAAAATGTAAGCTTGAGAGAACTACTTGTTATGAAATGTAAATGCAGAAAATTGCTTTCAGTTTTATCCTAACAATGTCTGGCATTATTTAGGGACCATCCCAGGGGAAAAAAAAATCCTCTTGAACCATTGAGGCAGTTCCAGCAGACACCATAAATGTCAAGGTCTGTTTTAAAACTAATTCCTTGTCCCACCTTCTATTGAAGGACTTCTCCAGAACATCATTCCTCAGATGGCTAAAAAATGCCTGATTTCCAGTTTCAAACTTTTTATGTTCTGTTTATATCTCCTTGTTCTTGTGCCAGCATCATCCATTATTTTATATAGCTTGGATGTATTTAAAGTCTTTTTCCTTTTCGGCTTTTGTTTTTCCCAGGCCAACTGTTTAATTTCCTCTCAGAAGACAGGCTTGCTTTCTGTGTTCATTATAATAATTCTTTTATGTAGCCATTCCAGCTTTGATTCATTTTTCTTGAATGCACTTAACCAGAACTCTGTATTTTATTCCAGATGGACTTGTAGTTTGTTTGATAACAATCGTACTTCACGTTCTCCCTGGGAGAAAGTTCATGCATATTTTCTGGAGCTTCCTTGGTCTTTTGTGCTGTTTTGTTATTCTTCATTTGTTATTTTGAAATTTTTTTTACTCCCGTCTAGAAGGCCATGCTCCTCGTGAGTGACACTCTCACCCTGTTACTTCTTGTGATGTCTTCCATCATACAAAACACATTGTATCATCAGTTGTTTTCCGTAGGTGTTTTTCCAGTTAATGCCAGTGACACAACTGAAAACATTTAAGCCAAATGATCTTTGAGTGTCTTTGGTAATGAGTTCCCTCTGGACAAATATTTCCCCTGTCAATGCAATGTCTCTTCTTTTCTTGCTCACCTTACATTTCTTGCATTAGGCTGTTTTGCACACTCACAATAATTTCACAGATTGTGCTGTGCCAGATGCGCTGGAGATGTCCAGAGAGACTGGTGTTTCTCTTGCCTAGAAAAAAACATTTGTCAAAGGAAGTTACTAGGTTAAGTTAGTGTCAGCTGTCTTTCTGATTTTATGTTTAATTTACCTTTTATAAGGACTAGTCCTTATAACACTACTTTCAAAATCTGCTATTTTGCCTAGTTTACTACTGAGACCCTCCTGGATTTGTAGGTGTCAGGATTGTATGCCACCAGTCCTTCCTGGTTTTTGTTACAGCGACTCTTTCCTCTGACAGGTTTCAGTCATGCAATACTCTGCCTGGATGCATTAAAACACTGCTGTGAGACTGGCAGCCTCATGCACAAGTTCTTGAGCATTTTTTCGTGGCGATGATGTGTCAGCTTGAGAGTTTGCTCCTCATCCTTCTTCCATGACCTAGGCAATTTTTTAATTTTAAAAGCCTAATTCTCTGTCTCATATGATGTAATTTTTGCTTTTACTAGCTCTTACTGAGCCTTTTGACTACATTCTCTGCATAATTTTTTATTGAAAAGGCAAATTATTAATTTTCTTTTGGAATAATACTATAATTATATTTGAGCCTCATCTGAAGGTCGCTAAAGTAGTGCTAACTCCTTTTTCATGTGTTTTCTCTCAAGATATTTTTACTTTTCATGTCATTTGTTTTGCAAGGTTGACATTTGGTATTTCTTCCTTTAGCCTTTGCTTTCTGACCTCCAAAATGCAACTTTATAAGTTATAAACTGACTTTTTTCACTTCTTGAAAACTTTGTTCCTGCTTTGAAAAAGTAATCATTTATCCAGTTAGATCTTCAGTCCTTCCCTGCAATTCTGCCTTTGGTCAG
This sequence comes from Erpornis zantholeuca, assembly GCA_013400515.1. Classification (NCBI taxonomy): domain Eukaryota; kingdom Metazoa; phylum Chordata; class Aves; order Passeriformes; family Timaliidae; genus Erpornis; species Erpornis zantholeuca. The sequence goes on along the minus strand of VZTN01001885.1, from coordinate 189,224 downwards.
GAGTCAACTTGCCTCTGGGCCTTTTGTCAAATAAATTCTGTCTTCTCCTTAAGCAGATCTTTGCATCCTCTGATGTAACAGGCTGAAGTTAGGAGCAGGTAGTGTCTTCTTTATGCCCTCTTTCATTATGTTCCTAAACTGCTTATTTTGGCAAAAAGGCTTAGTTGCCAAAAACTCTCCAGTGTTTTCAGGCTGTCTCCTGTCACCCTGCATACTTTTTTTTTGCCTGCCATGTCCACAGCAGAATATTTTAATGTCAGAGATCCTGCTGCTTACTCTGTGGAAGTTATCTGCAAAATTATTGATCGTTGCATTGTTCTGGGAGAAGTTGCTTTTGGGAGAAGGCAGTCTATATACAGCTGTGTTTGTTCCATTTTATTTTTTTAGGAGCGTGGCTGTGGCATCAGCATTTCAAAATAGTTAGACATGACATTACTCGTCTTCATTGGGCAACAGTGCAGCAAATGTCTGTGTAAGACATTGGTTTTTGACAGCCTGGCGATTCATTCACAGGCTTGTGCCAGTGCTCTGTTCCCTCTGGCAGCTCCCACACTTGCCTGTTCACAGTCCTGCCTCAGAGCAACCTGAAAATTTTTTCCCTTACAGCATATGTGACCCTTCCCAGCTAGAAATGGTTTTTTGGCATATTTATTCCCACATGTGATGCAATCATTCACTACCCAGTAAAATGCTCTCTGTCTTAGGTCTTTTGTTGATACACACAGACTGTTGGGTCATTGTAGCAAGTGTCTTGCAAGCACATTACAGGATAATTGAAAATGAAGTATTGTTTGTCTCATAAAGCCACAAGATAATACTGAACTTCGAGCTTTAGCCCCCTTTACTCTCACTTGTTAATTATGGTCTAAAATTTAGAAAGTAGGCTTTTTAGGGCAGTGATGATCTCTTTATTTGTCTGTGAAATGTTTGACACAGTTTGGGGCACTGTCAAGAATTTTACCCCACTGAGTCAGCTTTTTTCCTTGGTATGCCATCTGCCACTCTGTAACAATTCTCATTTTCCCTTGCTACTCTTAACCTATTTTTGCTTTCTGGGCTTTGAAATAGTGTGTAATATTTGGCAAGTTAAGCTTATGAATTGAGTCCGTAATTCAAAATTAAAATAATCCCTCTTGTAGGTTATTTTGCACACAGTAAGTCAAAAAATGGCTATCTAGTCATAGCTTAATACAAAACAAAATCTTAAGACAGACCTAGAAGGTCAGTTTTTATCCCATATCTTGTCTTTAGGAGGAACCTTTACCAGATGCATAAGGAGGGAGCTCATGAAACAAGAAAGGAGTAGTATAAACCTTCCTCTTCCATTTCCTTTCCACTTCTGCAAGTGAATAGCTTAGAGACTTCCCGAGTCCAAGACTATATCTGGATCATTGTTTCTGATAGCTGTCTGTGCACATATCCTCCATGAATTTGTCTAAACCTTTTTTGAACTCATTTATGTTTTTGGCTTCCATAGCATCCTGTGGCAATGAGTTTCACAATATAATTATGTGCTTTGTGAAAGAGTACTTCCTTTTGTTTGTTTTATATCTGCTGCCTGATAATTTCATTGGGTGCTCACTTGTTATGAGAAATAATAATTCACATTTTTAACTGTGATTTTTCCACATTTTTCTGGATTATTTTAAAAACCTCTACTGTAGTCCTCCTAATCTGGAAAACTAATGACTGTATCTGTTAAAAGCCACAGTCTAATTAGTCTCTAAATGGAGACTGTTCTGGAACTTAGATAATCCTTTCTCACCCTGAGGTGAATATGTCCCACTGTTCCTGTGCCTTCATGACAGGAGATGACCAAACCAGTGAGTATTACTTAAAATACACTTACACTGGTGTGTAGTAATGTTCTATTTTAGTGTAATCTCTTTTGTGTAGCTGTCTTCTATCACTGCAGAAGCTGGTAGGACCTGCAGCAGCTGCATGGCCTTTCTAGGAGTATTAAAACATTTTTGAACAGTATTAAACATTGCATAAGTTATGCAAGTCCTTTGCCATGTATTGTAGAATATCTCACTGTTAACACCACAGATCTTCACAGTGATAAAACATTGACCCAAGTTCATGCTTTGACAGGAAGCTATGAAGGGTCATATAAAGACATATGAAACAGAAGTATAATCTGGATGGATTAAGTCTTACTTTAATGCTTGTGTCCAAAACAAACTATTTTTTCAGAATAGCTAGAAAAAGAAGGAAAATACTAAGTCTTAATTCAAATAAGCATCAGGGTCTAACTGGAGGGTCCTTTCAAAACTAGTACTTTCTGAAATTTTTGCTGCGACATTTCATTGGCTGCAGACGTTTCCAAGATGTACTGGGACATTACTGATTGTTTGGTCTCTTCAATTTGAGTCAATGCTTCTGTTGAAGTGTTTTTGCCAGAGATGTTGAGATACTAATCATTCAATTATCTTGGATAAAAAAAGGAGAAATTAATATTCCTTTGTCTCTTTGTTATCGGTCATATGCTGCAATCCCTGCCTGTTTCTTGAGGGACTTACTGTACCTGTATGTATTCCCAGGCAGTATTAAACCTGAGGCAAACCAAAAATGTGTGTACAAAGCATGCCAGGCAGTTGCAGAAACATACTGAAGTTATTGCATATTCACAGTGTATTCATTCCTTGCAAGCACAGTAACACTATCAGAGGGAGGAAAAGATACCAGCAAGGAGCATTTTCTTAATATTTCCAGAGAAAGTAGTCCAGCCTGTATTCTGCTCTTGGAAGTAGAATGGACTATGGGCTACATCAATTGTGCCAGTGGGCTTTGTGTGTCCCTTAAGCCTCAAGCAGAGCTTTCATGTCTTGCCTCACTGTGCTGGCATGACTGAGAGGAGAACTTCTGAGCATGCTCCTCTGCCTAGGAAAAAGTAGAAGAAAAAACTGGCACTTGTGGATCTTGTGTGCCGCACACGAGGCTGAGGTTGAATATGTTGTTTCTTGGGCCAAGTATTTCTTCTGCAGTCTGGGTGGCATGAAATTTCTTTTGCAACTTGAACCAGCAAAGAGCACTACATTACTTCTGTAACAAAAGCGAATAAATGAAAACTTTTAGGAAAATACTTATTTTTATCTCCTAGGCTACACGACATGCTGAAATGGTGGCAATTGACCAGGTCCTTGACTGGTGCAAGCAGCACAACAAGGATTATAGGGAAGTGTTTCCACAGCTGGTCTTGTATGTAACTGTAGAGCCCTGTATCATGTGTGCAGCTGCTGTGCGCTTGATGAGTATCCTTTCATGCTGACTCACACTGGGAAACTCGGTGTCAAACCGTTACTCTTTTGGCAGTGAGCTCACAAAGAAAGGCTTGACAGTGTCAGGGAAAGCCATGAAGGGTGGTTTGAGGGTCTGCACCCACCTCCATGCTGAATAGTGAGAGACTCAAGAATGAGAGATATGGTGCAGCTATGACAAACGACTGCTCTTAGAGATTAAAAATAAAATACATTTTAGAGATGTCTGTTAGTATGTAAAATGAGCTAAGTGCAGTTCAGAGTTCAGTTTTGATTGTTGTATCAATCAGTGAACTGTGTCTTTGTATGCCCCTGCTTTGGGATTCATGCTTCTCCTTTTCTGAGAAAGGCTGGATGTGCATCTTCAGCAATACATCTTACATTCAAAAGCAAGTTCTGATTTTATGAGGGAGGAATTGTAGCTCAAACTAATTTAGTTTGAAAAGTACAAGCACATTTTAGGAAATTTGATGACTGCCTAGATCAGGCTTCTGTACTTCCTGCTTGTTTTTCACTTAATACCTTGACTCACTCCCATAAATTCCACGGGTTGTATATGGCTGTCGAAATGAGCGATTTGGAGGCTGTGGCTCAGTTTTGAGCATCTCGTCTGATGATATGGTGGACTCAGGAGACCCATTTGAAGTAAGCTGTAAAATGTTTCCTTTGTTTTCCAGCTGGGATACTATGCCTGGCTTCGTTACTGGGCTTTGAGAATGTTATGCATCACTTTAAGAGGATGGAAGATGATCAAAGTAAACTTGGCTTAATAAGAAAATAATGTAAGAAACAATTATGTTCTTAACGAAGAGAAAATTGAGGAAAAGCCTGATGGCAGTCTCAAATTATTTAGAAGGATGTATCAAAGGGGAGAGAAAGCATTATGCTTGTGGAACAAGGTAAGAATTAAATGTATCTAAAATATGTGTTATACTTAGAATGGCAAGTGGGGGCTGCAGGAAGACATGAGATAAAATTATTCTGAACTACAGAATATACAAACACATAATCAATAAAGATCAAGTAACAGCAACTTACAGAATTACTGGGTTTTGGCTGAGCCAATGGAAATGGTTGTATTTTTGTTTTCAGTCTGTGTTTATGAGGTAAAATGTATTAGCTTTGACTTACTTCATGTAGTTCAAATCCCAAAATAAATCTGAACTGCAAAAGTAGCAGAGGAAATTCAGTTTAGGTATCAAGAAACTTTCTGAATAGTGGGGATGCTGAAAGACTGAACATTGTCTGGGATGATTGAGGCATCTTTGTCATGTGAGAAAGGCTGGACAAGCTTTCAGTGGAGGTAGAGTATAAATAAATCTAGGTGCTTTACAGCATATTACCTATGTACCCACACATACATGTAGGGAGCGTTTATAGCATATTTTAAATTACATTGTGCACAGTTGTACATGATCCTGCCTTATACAATGATATTGATTAGGGCTCCTAGAGTTCTTTTCCACACTTCACATTAATGTTTTAATGAATGTAAAAAACAAGTAATGTATTTCAGCATTGTAAATAAGCACTAAAGGCTCAGGGCTCAAAGAATTTCAGTCATCAAGACAATGCTGTTTGGCACTCCAGATCTTTCTGTCAGGGTGTCCGTGAGACTAACATCTGAATTAATTGGTATAGTCAGTACTGGAAGAGTGTTCATTTGCTAACATTGGCATTTGGTATTTAATTTTTTATACATTCATAAGGAAAAAGGGGAAGGCTCTTGATACTATGAATCCTTTGTTTCTGTAGGCAACTGCAGTGGGATGTATAGGAGTAACTAATTATTTTCTAACATGGTTGGAGATTTATTTGGTGTGAGTGACATTTAAATGGTTTGTCATTAGTGTTCATGGCCTGGAAAAGTATTTTAGAATGACCAAAAAGATCTGAAAGGTGGCTGTTAGGAATAAAGAATAGATATGTGGATGAATGTTTTCTGTCAGGAATCTCATCTGCAAATACCTAGGTGTACGTCTCTTAGTGCTTCCAAATGCTTGAGGACTATGTGAGGTTGGAAACACATTAATAAGAAAGAAATTGTAGATTGCATAAAAATTTTACATAATTTACTAAGAAAGTTTGTTTTGTCTAATTTTAAGTTATTAGGGAAATTACTTACTCTGCTAAGCCTCAACATAGTATTTTTCAAATGTATTAAATCTGAAAAGGAGATTTTTTTGACCTCTAAGTTACCATGAAACATGGACTGTGTTATTCTCAGATGTGCTCACTGACATCACTGTAATTTGAACAGTGCTCTTCTGGCTATCGTGCTGAAGAAGCAGTGGAATTGTTAAAAGCTTTCTACAGACAAGAAAATCCCAATGGTAGGTTTTACATTAATGCATCCATTTTGATCCCAGCCTAATTTAAAAGAATGTTGGCACTGGAATTACTGTAATTCACTACTGATTATTCTTCTCCTTTCCTGTTTCTTGGCAGCACCAAAATCAAAAGTACGGAAAAAGGATCGTCGTCAGTAGCCCTACACTGGTGGGACACAGAAACTTACCAAAAAATGATATGTGAAGATTTCTTCAGCATCCTGCTTTTTTAAAATGTGCAGTTCAATCAAACTATGTTTAATTTTCTGTACAGAGGTTTTTACTAATAGGATACTTAGTACCTGCTCCCGCGTTTCTGTGTTTATGATTTCTTGTTATCATAAGGATAAAACAAAAGAATAAATGGCTGTTTTTTAGAAGAGGAAAATTGGTGGTTCAAGTCCACTCATTTACAAACAGATCCATTAAAATGGTGCTTTTGTACAGCACATTCTAGAATATGTTTTTCCTTCTGTCTGTGGAGAAGCATCTTGCTTCTCAATAGTAAATGTTTGCTTAGGCAAGTAAGTAACTCTTTTGGAAGAGTTACATTTGTAAGTCCTTTACAGTCCATGTGTGTATATTTATTCAAAAGGCATATAAAGGAATTTTACAGTCCTTGAAGACTCAAGACCATTGTAAATGTTTCTCCACTTTTTTTTTAAACTCCCTCTAGCACAAACCAGATTTTCAGATGTAATTTCTGAAAGTCACATACCTGTGTAGACAGGGACATACACACAATCATGTGTCTGTTTGTGTAAGCTGTTGCTTGATAAGGATAAGCAAACATCACCTGGCTGCACAGCACCTTCATACAAAGTTGTGGAGAAACTCTCTAAAACTCTCTTTAGACTGTCCACTCCTCTTGTGAATATTAGTGGAAGAAATACTTTATTTTTAAGAATCCACCAAGAAGTTGAAACTGTTCTCAGCTACTAAGTTATAGTAACCAAGATGGGCAGATTCAAGTGAAAACTGGGAAATGAAGTTGGTAATAACATGAATAAAATATATTTAAGATATTTATCTTTTCATAGTGTTGGTTGGCTTTGTCATTTCCATGTACTTTGCATGGCCATGCAGTAATTTATAATCCAGAAGAGGGCCTTCAAGTTCCACTAATGAATTAAGAATACAAGTACAGTTCAATCTTGATTGTATGCTTCTTAGTGGAAACTTACATTAAGGATGAAATGGTTTGTAGTTTATTTGGCTGCTATTTAGAAATTTGAGAAATGCCCTAGCTTTTTTATTTTTTTAATGTAGAAGAGTGTTGAAAATTTTATTACTATAAAAACTGAATACAATTAAACCTTTTTGATATTTCAAATAAATACTTTTTTGAAAGTGTTTTTAAAAAGAATATTAAAAGCATTACTTTGTCACCATTGCTCTTAATAACTTAGAATTTGTATTTTATGTATTTATTTAATGTTTACAAAGTGACGTGGGAAAGAAGCATTTTTACCTTAATAGCTGTCGGTGTTTATTTGTTTCCCCGACAGTCCCCAGCTTAGATTTCTTGCTTCTTCTGTGTCCCATGTCCCGAAAAGATGAAACAAGGCTTCTTTTCTGCTTTTTCAAGGTTGTTTATTTTTCTCTTATCAAAAGCTCAGAGACACAGCCAGCGCTGTGACCTCCAGGAACACAAGTGCAAAAAAGGGCAATGGCTACTCACAACAGCTACCTTTTATATCTAATATTGACCATTAAGAAACCTCTACGTACTTTGTTTTGTTTCCAACACCAGTAAATCCTCATCTTATTGATATGTCTTTTCTACACTAACTTTTTTCCACCAACCAACACACCACAGGAACTGGTGTCAGAGAAGAAAGGAAGAGAAGAGAAGAGGAAAGAAGAAGAGGCTGACACCTCAAAAATCTCCATCTTGTCCCTATATAATACATAGAGCAAGATCCTAAAACTACAACTAAATTCTCTGTGGTACACTAAACAAAAATCTCTTCACCTCTCTGGTGCATTCAGGTTCTCCCAAACGTGGAGGGAGCTTCTTCAAAAGCCTAGGTTGCTGGCTAGGCCACTTTTGAGGAGCTCTGGGGATATAAAGAAACCACCAGAGGAGCAGGAGAAGCTTTCAGGCTTCCCTGGACTCCGACAATAGCTATTTTCAGAGTTTAGAAATAATATTTCTTTAATTTAAGCCCTTTAACTGATGTCAGTGGCCTATCCTATTCTCCTGACCATGACTTAGAGCCATCTATGAGTCTTTCCCCTTCCATAAACAAAAGTTATGACTGTGTTTGTAGATTGAATCTGCTTCAGAGCTCCAAGGGCTTGTGAACCAGACAGCTAAGCTGGAAAAGCTATTTAGGAAAAGACCATTTTTAATGACTGGGATGGCTTTATTGGAAAGAAACGGGCATGCCTGTGGTTATGATATTTGGCTGGTGATAGAAGATGGCAATTTATCGCTACAGATACGTTCACATCTCAGCTGGACTATAATTTTCTTATACCTTGAAAAAATCACTGAAGTCCAAATTAAAGATGTCAGACATCTGGCTTGTCACTGACATCGGTGACAGTAGGAATAGGAGCCTTCATACTGTTTTGGACCAGTCCCTAAATCTCTCAACATCTTTTCAGAGGGGCTATGAACTCTTCCTTTCCCATTGCCTTCTTTCAAAGAAGGTTGTTGTTATTGGAACATGTGTGACCGTAGGAGCCATGTAAATAAGTAGAAAGATTACTGGTGATAGGACAAAACACTTTTTAAAAGCTGTGTCCAATTTTTCAACCCTTTAATTGGAACAGATTTTTTTTGTAATAGGAGTCAGTGGTAACCTGTCACTTAATAAACAGCTCAAGTCATGTGCAAAGTCAAAAGAGACTGAAGAGGGTGAGAAAAATAAAAATTTCTCTTGAGAGTGATCAAGGCTAATAATGTGCACCTTGGAACTGAGGCATGGAAGATGAATATTGTAGCAAGATAAAAACAGTTGTTTTACAGAAAGGTTATAAAAGATACTTCTGTTTACTGTAATGTGTAAGCAAAAGGACAGTGGTCTAGTATGGAGGTGAATTTGGATGGGGGAGGGGTTTGTTTTGGCTCTTTTGGTTGGTTGGTTGGGTTTGGGGTTTTTTAGCATAGTAATTAGCTTGGGGAACAAACTGCTGAAAGATTACACTGGAAGCAAAAATGCAACCCATTCACCTGAGAATCCTGCTATGTACGCGAGTTAAGAACAAATGCAGATACACAGGGATTTTTTATAAAATAAACAAGTAACTCCTCAGAGCCATGCAGCTGCCTCCCTCTTGCTCCCCCCCAGGCAGTGCTCTTCTCCCTCCCTGCAAATGGCCATCCCATCACACAGCAGGAGCCTGGGAGGCTGGTCCTGTGCCACTGCCCTCAGAGGTGTGCTTCAAGCAGGTGTCCCAATCTGCTGTGCCACAGCTCTTCCTAACCATGAGGTTTGAGTTTGTCAGCATTTTTTAGAGTCAGATTTGCAAACTTGAGAGATCCGCAAGAAATTACAGAGATTCTGGGAAGAAGATTCTAAGTTCAGACTCAGAAACCTCTCCATGACAGTCCCTCAACAGGGACTGCAGAAAGGCAAGAGGAAGCCACGACAATTATAACCTGATGAGCTGACAGGTTTTGATTCTCTAATCAGAAAAAAAAACAAGGAAGAGAATTAGAGAATAGAGAAAGAATGTTAGGAAAAGAATTGAACCATTCTTGGAAGCTTAGTCAATGAGAAGATGCTTGCTCATGGCTGCAGAGGCATAGACTTGATTTGTAACTCCTGCTACCAGGTGAGATCCTGCAGCAAACTGGGTTGCATATCCCGGAAGAAGTGTTGCTGTCTGCTTGCTGGGGACCTAGTGTCAGGTTTTGGCTCTAGCTTTAGAGGAGATTCAAGGCAACAACTTTAATTGTTACTGACACCTGGGAAACTCAAGAGCAGCAGTTTATAGATGATGCTATTCATTTTCACAATGCTTTTACTTATATTTATCTATTTGTTTCTAGGTTGCCACATAGCAGGCCTCAAGAGCAGCAGTAAATATATTTGGCTGGTTTATTTAAAGAAGTTTAAAGGCTTCACCATTTTCCCCTTGCTGCTTGATAAATAAATGTTTGGGCTTCAGGGTTACATTTACCTTGGACTGCATTTTTGCCAGTTCATCACAGGTAAACATGATTTTATTTCAGCCCTTGGTTTGCTTGTCAATAGTCTGACATCAAAATATATTGAACCAGCTAGGAGGGCAGGAAGCAAAACAACACAGCTTTGTCTCTGCTAAACCGATTACAATTGACAATCCAAGGCTATAATAAATATGTCTTGTGACTTGCACACTAGAGGGGAGCCTGAATTTAAATTATAGCTTTGGGTTTTGAAATGCTCACTGATCCATTCCATTCCCATTAAGAGTGCCTTCCGCTCTGCAAAATTAAGTGATATCTTTACATGACAGTTTAATTTAATTAATTTGTTTTTCGATACGTACATTTATGGAGTTTCTCCATTAAGCTTTTGAAATGTCTGTAGGTCCTATGCATTAATGTAAATGCGCCATGGCCCATAATTACCTTTGGCAGGCTTAGGGCACTGATAAAAAGATTGTATTTTTAAAAACTAAAGTCTTCAAACTTCCTCGGTGCTTGGCAGGAAATCTATTTCTCTGTTTTATTTGGAGCAAGGCTGTGGAGCCTGCAGCCAACAGCTCCAGTGTAGGCAGTAACTGTTACATTTTAGAAGAAAATACATTTGAGGGTAAATGAGAGAAGGGGAGAGGAAGACAATTAGTACAAGAGTAGTAGAAGCAGCTGTTTGTGTGTTTTGCCTTGTGGCTGCCAATATATACTCTTATCATTAAAGTGCATCTAGAAACAAGGTATTTTCTATGAAATTGCTTCACAAAACATGGATCTTTGTCTTTTTAAGAGGCTGCCCCAAAGTGAGTTTATCTTCCTCTTTCACAATAGCTCTGCACTAGCCAAGAATACTGGATTCTCCCTTTGCCTCCTCCTCCCTCCTTTCTAAAAATGAACTTTTCAGGAAAATATGGAATTCAGAGAAGTTTGAAGGAGAGCAGATGGCCAACAGTGATCCAATAGGATGTAAAACTTCAGTTAGGTAGTTGCTTGGCAGGCAAGTACAAGTGAGCCTGTGATGTTTCCATAGTGACGTTTTCACATGGTGCCTTCCTTTTGTCTTTTAAAAATCTAAGTGATTTAAAAAAAGAAACAGGGGGCGTGGGGGTAGGGGGTGGGGTGAAATAAAATGAAGGGCTCTGCCATGGGCAGAGACTTGGGCTCATCTCTGATTTCTGCCTGAGCAGGGGTGCATTGCCCTCAGCTAGAGTGGCACACACAAGCCTCAGTTGCTGTGGTGCCTCTGTGGGCTGTCTTGCTGGATAAAGAAGTTATGACTGAGATTGTAGTGTTCTTGGAGGGGCACTGATTCTTCTGGTGTCAGGATTTCACATATACCTATGGGAGAAGGTTTGCCATGGCACTTCTCTAACTTTGAGGGCTTTCTCTGCATACAAGGAGGCAGTGCAATAAAAATTAATACTTCTCACTATTCAGTTCGTACTTTCTCCTTTCAAGCCTTAGAGGTAGCCATCACAGCTGCATGAGTTTGGGAGGATATAAACAACAGCCATTATCTGTGCAGCCACGTTGCGTAAGAGAAACAAGGTTTGTAGGGAGGGGCAACATCTTTTATTAAGCCAAATGACGGAAAAAAACAGGCAAGATTTTCAACATCCAGCCATAGGGACACTGAGTTCAAAAGTTTGCCAGCTTTTTCCACACACTTGAAGTAAGTAAAATGAAGACAAGTAACTATGTTCCATCTCCCTGCAAAACCTGCTTTTCTTGAAAGAAAAAAAAGGACAATTTGACTATCAGCTGATTTGAGCAGGAAAGGTTTGTTAGGAGACTGGACTCATCGTAAACTCCCCAGCAGAACCCTCCATGGTCTCTGCACAGATGTGTCAGGACATATGGCAGCACCCTGTGAGGATCCAAACACAATTTTCCCTTCTCAAAACCTTCCCAGCAAAGTGCTGAATGCAGCAGCTCATTTGCTGAGCTCCTCACCCTTGAGCAAGTGAGACTTCTGAGGAGAAGCAGGTTCCTAGTGGGAGTGCTGTGGGACAAGGGGAGAGTGGTTCACATTACCTGTGGTTTATGAATCACAGCACGAACTGCCCTGGATGCTGAGGCACAAGCAAATGAAGTCAGTTTATCCTGTGAGCAAAGTTACCTAGCAGCCCTTCTGTGTTCTGGCCTCACCTGCCATTCAGAGCTGCCCAGCAAGGGAACACACTGTTCCTGTATTGACCTGTCTCTGGCCCTGGAGACAGAAAATAAATAATTTTTAAAGAAACAAATTTTCTTGCCCTCTGCACCTTCTTTCCAGTCATGCTGTGCAGCACTTGTACTGACAGCAGCCTGAATTAATCATTTACAACTATACCTGTTTAGTGCATTTTTAAATATTTCAATGTGTTTATCTTGCCAGGGTGCTCCACCCGGATGCTTGAGCTACCAGCGATAAGGGTGTGGCTGAAGGCTCTCAGTCACGGTAGCCACAAAACCTTGATTACTTACAATGTAGGACACTTCAGAAGCATTTCCACTGCCCGGGAAATCTGACAACTTTGGTGGAGGCGACTGCAGCTCAGGGAGAGTCAGCCAGGATTGATCTGTAGATGCAGAGAGTCCTTGCAGTGCTGCTGTGCCACAGAGGACAGTTCGGAAATGGCATTGCAGTGGGATGGAACTGGGCAAAGCGGAACAGCTCAGACTCTTGCCCATCTTTACCTTCACCCTGTGCCATGGCTGTTTCCTCAGCACTCACTCACTTCAGCATATTGTACTGAGAGTTTATCTGCTCGTTCCTGTGAGCCTTTGATCTGCCTTTATACTCTGTGGCAGAGCTACAGAGCGCTCCCATTTGGAACCACCTGCCTGCTCTTCGCAGCTTTCAGGCCACCCTCGGGCAGTGCTGCTGAGCAGCCATCAGCACCTGCCTGCGTGCCGAGGCTGCAGGTACAGACCTAACTCTGAGATACCTCTGTGTCTGCTCCTGTGCCAAGCTTAACTCGGCTGTGCTGAGGAACATACCCCACTGTTGTCCTCTGCCAAATTTTGGTGCCCTTGTCCTTCTCCTGCTGCCCCCTGAAAGCAGCCAGGAGCTGCTCTGCATCGCGGTGGGGAGGAGCTTCTGCCCTCCTGCCTTTCTGCTGCTCCAGCTAGAATAATGCCAGCTACCAAGAAGGAACAACCCACAAGGAGCCTAATGAAACAGCAATCTGGCAATAAGATGTGTATATAGTTGCCATTTGTTAAATTGACAGATGACATTTGGAACAAGCAGCCCCTATTCATTTTTTGCAGCTAAATACTCTCTTGAAATAAAGTCATTGCCATTAGTGTTAAAGCTGATTTGCAGCCCAGACAGGGCCAGCTGTGCTTTTACACATTTCTGGGCACTGGGTCAGACTCCTAGCAGCTGTAAGATTTTTTTGCATTGAACTGGACAATTTATGAAAAAGATAGCCCAAATTACCTCAAGCTCTACCTTTATTTTTCCCTTCCTACCTTTTTATATAGAATTCCTTATACAAGGGAAAAACAGATTTTAATCAACTTAAATTTCATCATCTGCTACCTAGTCCCACTCGTCTACACTTTTATGTGCCTACAATAACAAGGTGCCAAAGAGATGTTCCAAACACCTTCAGCAATAGTTCAAAATTTATTCTTAAGCAACAAAAACTCAGCTTTCTTAGAGACAAATACCTCAGACATTATATTTTAGGAACAGTTAAGAGTGTGAAGGACTCAGCTCATCCAATTCAAAAGCATAGAAATCATGGTAAAGATGCAGTATTCCTTTACACCTTCATCTTGCTGTCAACACTTCCATGATAACTTCCATTTCCAACTCCAGAAATACTCTGAAGAAATAGGTGCCCAAACTTTGATAGAGTTGTACTTTTAGACAAGTACTTGGCTGTTACCTCATATGCTGCTTCATCAGTTTTATTGATAAAGGCCCAGAGAAGTCACCTGACTTGTTTATTTAATGACTTTTCAAAGCCATTTCATTTTAACACTAGGATGTCATTCTGCTACTACCACTTCAACTTATTTTTGCACATGAAAGAGCAAAAATTAAGCCTTCTAATATGCAGAAAAGCTGGTAATTAGATGGCTACTATTGACTGAAGGGAGTGAAGCACCTTCCATAGGTGTATGCCAGGCACGAGAGTGTAGAAGATAGCAGAGCTTCATCTCATGTCCCTTCAACGACTGACCCTAGGCTGGGAAAAGGTGAAGTCTCTTGACAGGTGCTTTCTCCAGCAGCTAAGGCAAGAGAAGGTGAGAGCCTAGCCAGCAACTTTCTCACTCTGACTTGTCAGGAGGCACAGATTTGCCAGGATTCACAGCCACACAGGAGCCACAGGAGGAGCAAGAGCCTGCAGAATGTTTGAGTCACAGGAATGTTTTCTTTCTTTAAGTTTAAAAAAAAAATCTTAAATGATTTACATATGAATCGCTTCTAATGAGGACCCACAAGATCAGTTTTCCAGCAGACTTTCAACAAGGCCAAAATTAAGGATACAATTACATGGCAGAATACTAGACTGAGATCTTCATGGTTTTTATGTCAACAGTGAAGTCAGCCACTGCTGGTGGGTGGGAAGCAGCTCTCTTTAGGGATGTTGAGCTGGTTGATTTTCTGATTACTTCAGAGAATTTTAAAAATAGCAAATTATAATAACAGTCCTATAAGACTCTCTAGCAGCTTTCTGATTAATGTCAACCTCAAGTTATATGCTGAGTTCTTGTCCATAAGGTATGCTGCTCAGACATCTCCTAGATACTGTTTTAACCTGTGTCTTCTGAGTCACATTAGTAGAGGAGAACTGGCCTGTAATTTAATTATTGCAAATGGTGCATTGGTGAATTACTTCCTAGGAGAGAGAGTTAAGAAAACCCAACACTGCAATTAATGCTGAAATGGAACCCTTTTACTTTGGCCTTTCGAAAATTTTTCCATATGTCAGAAGCCAAGTGAGACTCAGAGAGTTTAGAAAATTCTATTAGAAAGTCATCTTCACCCAGAGCTTTCCCAGAGACTAGAGGTTTTATGACTCTTTTTTTTATTTCTTCCTCTGCTTTGGGACTATATAACTCTTGGCTAATTTTTCTGCAGAATTACAGGTATTTCTAATTTACTTCAGAGACCTTGAGTCTGTTCAGCTGGACAAATGACTCAGACTAGTTAAAGGATTTTAGAACACGAGAGAGATGTCTTTAAGGTCCATGGTGTTTGTAGCTTGCACAACAGATGACCATCACAGGAATCATATAACACCCCATGCTTGCTTTCCTTCCTGAACAGCACTGCCAGCAGTTCACAGACCTTTCCTCATGGCTCTTATTTTCTGTTTTCGCACTATTTACTAAGCAAAGGATTCTTCACTTTCAATTCCTGCAGAATTGGAATTATGATCTGAGACCCAATAAGCAAGAGACTCTAACTCTGTTGCTTCTTCCTAACCACATGGCTTGAAAATTTAGAACAGGAACTTTTAGGACCTTAGCATATTAAAAAACAAACTCAGCAGTATAAAGGCTTTTCAGTGGGGTTCTGACACTCTCCCAAATTGAAACAAGGAGCCTGGAAAGGTTTTTAAGCACTGTTAAGTCCAAAAGCACCATGAAGTGAAAAGCACAGCAAGTTCTGTGACCCACCCCTCCAATCTTCCTTCTGTACCACTATCTTCCAACTCTGCTGTGCATCTGCTGGGTACCTCGGGCCAGCCACACTGCACGGATGAAGAGCAGGCCTTGCTGCCCCTGCTGGTGGGATGAGATATGTTCTGACCATGCCCGGCTGATCCAGGGAATGCTGGACACACACTAGGCTGGACTTCAGAGACTTCTCCCTTCAGAGACCTCCAGAGCACAGCCTGCAGCTGTGCAGTGCAGGTGCCCTGAGCTGTGCAGGTGGCACAGGGAATTTGAACAGGAATGAGCTCGAGACCCCCCTTACAGACACCTGTGTGTGAGGACTCTGCCACTGAGCAACGTGGCTGAACTGGGCTACCATTGCTTTAACTCTTTTCAATTACTGCTCTCCAGGGATAGCATTTCATGCAATCCACGGAATACCCAAGTGATACTTCTTTTTGGCCTGTAGAGTGTTTTTATCTTCTGTCTGACAAAACAAAAAATCAGAAATAGAAGGGAATAGAAAAAAATTGCATAAAATAAAGATTCAGATAAATGCAGAAAGATAGGGCAAGTCAGAGTGCCACAATGCAAAATGCTAATATGCAACATTACTGAAGCCTTGATACTGTGAAATGCGTAGGACACACATGGGAGCCTGTTTTACTTACAAGGAAAGAAAACAGTCTCACTTTCAATACATTGATTTTCTAGCTTCCTTTTGCTAAAAGCTTATTTGTTTTTAAATTAATTATTTTGGGAAAAGGCAAGATAAGTGGGAGCAGTGGAGTTGGAGGAAAAATTAATGCTAATTGGAAAAAAATGAACTGTGCACCCACAGAACATGGTAGAGACCAGGTTTCTGCTCTTCAGATATTTCTGGATGCTGAAGCAGGACATATGGGCTGAACTGGTTCTTCCTTTCATAGCTGATTGCACCAGAAGATCTGCACCCTTTGTCCTCCAAAGTACAGAGCAAGACACAAGGAGATGTAAACGTAATGAGCCACACAATCTACCTACCCCTGGTTTTTACTTGATCTTTAAAACATGCTGTATTTGGAAGACTTGAAGTCTGGCATGCCAAAGCTTGGGGTTGGAGTGGAGGCAATCTTTCTGCTGTGGCAGAGCTAGCTGTTCAAAACTATTTCCAGCAGGCTCTGCTCTCCACCACTTCTAGCCACTGTCTAGGAAATGGTGACCTGATGCTTGTGTTGGCAAAGTGGCTTCACTACTCCAGGGGACTCATAGTGGGATACACCACCGGCTATAAGAATCCCTTCTGTCTACCCACCTGCCCCTTCTCTCTACTGCTAGAAGTCCTGCTGGCTCCATATATCTGTATCCCACTGGAGGCAGGCATATGTCTTTGGTTGTGTCCCCCAGCTCTCTCCAGTGAGTGTCCAGCAACCAGGCTGGGCTTTGGTGGTGCCACTGCACTTGTTCTGCTCCCCACATGCTGGCTCAGAGCCTCAGAGGTTCTGACCACCATGCATGTGTTTAGTTTTAAGAGCAATTCAGACTTGGGATTGACTCATATAGCAGTCATACCTTTTGTTTCCAGGGTACATATTTTCAGTGTGTCCTACCTGGCCACAGTTTTCAGCTCAGGCTGTTCTTGTGTCGCAGTAAAATAAGCGAAGGCAGATGATCCAGTCCTCAGTGGTTTTGCCTGGAGAGATATAAATCACATTGTTGGTATTATTTCTTCATATGTTGTGTCATTCGCTGAACAATTAAGTGCGTGCTACTGAAGGATTAATAAGCGAGCCAAGGCTACAGAACATAATGCAACTTCACAGGAGGAGATGACAGTGCAATTTTTTAATACTGTATTATTATTTAATGTAAAACCAGCTGATGCAAAAATCAATTCCATGCTAATTTTTTTCCCCTCTTTGATCCCTTTTAAACTAATTAAAAAAAAACAAAGTGGGAAAGATACCAACAGCCCATAGACAATCTCTAAATAATGTGTTCCAGACTGATGGTAAGTGGCACTCTCACAAACCCTTATTTATATTAAAAAACCACATATGTGTACATAATATAGACTATCAATTATAACAGCTGAAAGTAAAATAAATATCACTATCATGACTGTACATCTACTTTACTATCCATTACATCTCATCTTTGTGAGAAAATGGTATTGTTATCCCAAGCTATATACCTTATAAAGTGAACACAAACAAACTGTACACTTCAGCACTACCAACATTTAAATACCTACATCCAAAACATGCACAATTACAAAAAAGTGTATTATAAACTCCATACAGATTAATAAAACCCATTAGTTTTAGGCCTTTTCTCAGTGTAATTCTATTTATTGTGATTTGGCACCTAAGTTAATAGATTCATCTTCACAAAATTGCACTTCTTTCAATAAAGGGGAGTCAGTGTATTTACAATCTAGGACACTTCAACACTAAGATCACTGGAACCCAGAGTGAGTAAGAAAACAGTCAGATGGTTCAAAGGTTCTCACTTTTGGCTCTCTTTTCTATAAGTGCTTGGGAGGCCAAAGGGTGCTGGTCCCTCCCAGCTCCCAGGGTGATATCATGAGGAGCCCATCTCTGCAGTGAGCACTGGCTCTGTCAGCCACTGCTTGATAGAACCGAGCAAACATCTGTGTAACATCTTTGTTGGTGACACGGACAGTGGGATTGAGTGCACCCAGTGAGTTTGCCGATCACACAAATCCATGCAGTGCAGTCGACACATGGAGGGAAGGGATGGCATCCACAGGGACCTGGACAGGCTTGAGAGGTGGGACTGTGTGAACCTCTTGAACTTCAACGAGGCTGAGTGCAAGGTCTGGCACCTGGGTCAGGGCAATCCCAACAGACAGGGACTGGCAGAGAATGGGTTGAGAGCAGCCCTGAGGAGAAGGACTTGGGGATTTTAGTGGAGGAGAAGCTCAGCAGGACCCAGCAATGTGCTCTTGCAGTCCAGAGAGCCAACCATGACCTGGGCTGCATCAAAAGCAGTGTGGCCAGCTGGGTCAGGGAGGGGATTCTGCCCCTCTGCTCTCCTCTGGTGAGACTCCACCTGGGCCCCCCAACATAAGAAGGACATGGGACCTGTTGGAGCAAGTCCAAGAGGAGGGTCACAAAGAGGAGGGTCATCAGAGTGTTGGGCATATCTCCTGTGAAAACAGGGTGAGAAAGCTGAGATTGTTCAGCCTAGAGAAGAAAGAGAAGGCTCTGGAGAGACCTTACAGCAGCTTTCCAGTATCTAAAGGGAGATACATGACAGTTGGAGAGGGAATTTTTACAAGGGCCTGTAGTGATAGGACAATGGAAAATGGCTTAGGGTAGGTTCAGATCAGGTATTAGGAAGAAATTCTTTATTATGAGGGTGATAAAGTACTGGGACATGTCATCCAGAGAAACTGGTTGCCCCATCCCAGGCTGGACGGGGCTCTGAGCAGCCTGGTCTAGTGAAACATCTCCCTGCCCATGGCAGGAGGTTGGAACTAGATGATCTTTAAAGGTCCCTTGCAACCCAAACCATTCTATGATCCTATGAAGTCACCTTTCCCTCCTGCAGAGAGTGTTGCTCCCATCCTCTATGTAAAATGCTTGGCTGTTGCTAGCACAATTATGCTTCAAGAAAATCCTGTTCCAAATAATTTAGTCTTTATTTACTCAGAAGAAAAAATTAAAAAGCTAGAAGGTAAAGGCTAATGAGGTACTGGCATGGGAATTATTTTATATGAATAAAACACTTCGCATGTTTCTAAGGGCACAACATCATACACAGGTCCAAGGAGAGTCCTTCAGAGCAAAATTTCCTGAGGACTCTGTATGTGTTCACATAACTTCATAGTGGGAAAGATGCTAGTCCATCATCCCATCCCATCACAATAAGGCAGGGTACAAGTTAAATGAAAGGACTAGACACAACATGGGCAATAGGGAAGAGCAAGCAGGCAGAGAAAACAAATAAGTGCCTTTTTTTTCATGTTAGTATTATATGCAAAATGGGTTTTGAACCCAAAGTTGAAACTATTCCATATTCCATCTCTGTGGCCCCACTATTTGTCTAATTTACAAAGCTCCTTCTTACATACATGCAATGTTCCTCATTTGGCTGCATTTTGAATTAGTATCTTCATATATAAATAAACTTAGGATTAGGATATGCCTTACTATGTAACTGTCACAGTAAACTGGGGAATTAGCATGCTTGCCAAGTAGACCCAGGAGCATGGATCAGGCTCCTGGCAACATGGAGACTTTGGCTATTCACTGTGATGACACCTAGGAAGGAATGATGCAATACAGAGCTCGAGGCTTTCCTGTGTTGTCTCTGCCACCATCCCTCTAAGGGTGAGAGCTATTCAGTGTCTTCATTTGCTCCTCTGAATTACAGCACAGTCAGTAACACATCATCTGAAGGGTTTGAGGCTAAACTCTTGTAAACCAGTTTTGATTCCTTCCATCATGTCTCTCATTAAGTCTAAAGTGCCTCCAGGGAAAGGCAGCTGATTAAACAGATTCCTCAGTGACATAATGAATTTACAAAGCACTCCAGTTTTGCTGCAGATGTTTTGGGAAAAGTATCTTCAGCCACTGAGGGTAAAGTCCATTGAGAGGGAGAATCACTTCATTTCCTCTGCCTTGGGGTCTGACAAACATTCCCCACCCAGGCTGGGGCCTGAGAGGAGATCCTTGTTGAGCACTGGAAGGGAGGAGAATGGGCGGGGACATGGATATCCATCCATCCATCCATCCATCCATCCATCCATCCATCCATCCATCCATCCATCCATCCATCCATCCATCCATCCCCCTGCCCTCACATTGAAGGGTGGGGGCACAGCCTCCTTGCTGTCCTTGGCAGATACATCCTGGCCCAGCTCCATCAGCTTTCTCACAGCAAAGCTCTCCCAGGCAAGCTCTGCTCACAGAGAGGTATTGTCTCTCGGCACAGGAAAGAAGCATGAGGCTTTTTCCAGCATTCAGATCCTGTTTTTAGTGTGACTCAGCTCTGCAGAGTCCATAAGGAAGACACGGGTTGTGCTTTATTAGCACTTAGGTTAATGTTTGGAAATAACAAGACTGATGGTTTTATCTGTTTAATCATTTGGTGCTGCCAAGAGCGACCATAAGCACAGCCCAATGGTGCATGAAGGGAGTACAGCCTGACATTAGTTTCCCACCACTAAAATCCAAATATTAGCACACAAGTTGTGTAGCAGGCTGGCAGGGGCAGGCAGCCAGATCACTGCTATTGGAGTGACTCAATGATTACAATTTTTCTTCATGGAGATTTTGAACCTCCTTGCAATGGAAGGAAATAGGGATGGATGAGGTGGGATAATTTTGAAGTTTGGCAGTTTGTTTGTGTTTGCCCAGCTTTCCTATGCCCTCAGCTGAACTAGGCTACAGAGCTAAGAACTGAAAGACTTCTCTAGATTTTCGCCAATATTATTTCACATGCTTTTCAGTCCCCTCTCTCTTTTTTCTTAAATCTCCTCCGGTGCATCCTTTAGCAAGCAGTAGCTGCAATGCAGATTCACCACATGTAACCAGGCAGTGCTACTGAACTGCCATATGCAGCCAGCAACAGCTGTAGCCATTCATCACTGGAAAGCAACTGGATGGCTGGATCATGCGGTCAGCTGGCACCCAGACAACACTGGATGTGGCAGATGTCATCAGTGCAGAGAGTAGAATAAGAGACAACAGGAGTCAACTGACACAGGGATGTTTTCTTAACAGAGGATAGCTAGCTCAGCTAGTGTTTATCACCATTTATCTTTAAATCAGTGCAGTTGTTAGACTCACTGATTCTTTGAAACATATGTAGAGCAGAGTTACTCAGAACACCTCTCCTGTACACAAAATCAAGGGGGAGAAAAGCCACTGAATAATCACAGTGGAGTTGTGCTCCAAGTCAAGCTTCCTTGGATGTGCAGGCATATGCCTCACCCCTCCCTGGGAAGGCATGGGGCTGTACACACCACAGTTGGGCTGCCCAACGCTCCCAGCCAGCAAGGGCTGCACTGCTGGAAGGGCACTGCAGAGCTTAGAGCTGGCCACATAAATTGCTTTTTCTAAAAGTACCTTAGAAGCCACACAGGTGGGCTGTCATGCAGGGGACTGGCTAAAAGAGTCTGCAGGACTGGCAGACCTCCAGCACAAGGACCTGAGACTCTTAAAGCTCCCACAATTGCCCTGCATCTGATTTCTTTCTTCTGTTTGTATTTACTCAATATTCTGTTGTTATTTACTCTTCCCAGTCAAAAGGGAAGTAGCAGCCCATGCTCTTGACCACCTCATTTGTGTGAAGACACTGTCAGGAGCTTTACCTTGTCAGATCAACACTTTAAATCCTTTTTCCTTTTCCACAGCTATGCTGTTTGCTAGCACAAAAATAAGTAGAGTCTGAGCTCTGCCTACTCTCCCTGCTTTTCCTCAAATTCATACCAGAAAAGTAGCTGGAGCACAACTCCCACACGCTGTACAAGATCCAGACTTTAGCAGTCCTAAAACAAGCTTTTTCCTGTCCCAAGCCTATGCTAGGACTAGTCAAAATTTAACAATTGCAAGATCATAATATTTTAGAGCAGGGGAGGTAAGGGTGGGAAATCCAAATAAACCTGAACACACCCAAAACATGCTGCCACTTCCATCACTAACAGAATATCACAATGCTAACCTAAAATAAAAATAGAATAGAAGTCTTATCACCACCTCTTTAACCCTAACCTCAAGGCCATTTCTATTCCACAACTATGTAGTTTCCCTCCAGGTTCACATTTTCAGCCTTGCCATCTTAATGAGAAACCTTTGCCAGCTGGATCCAGCTCCCAAAGCACAATCCGTAACGAGGACAGGCACCTGGGGACCTACCTGCCTATCTCAGGAGAAAAATTTGGTTAGTCTTTCCAATCCCCCACACTGCAGAGTCCTTTGAGGCTGCGATAAAGGAATGCCAGACCACCTGGCAGCAGGAGCAGATGAAGAGGGAGAGGACTGATGAAGCTAGGATGTGGGTGGTAGCCAGGTTGGTAGAAAAGGTTAGAGTTACAGAATTGTTTGTCAGAAAGGATGTCTGAAATTACCAAGTTCAGCTGTTCACTGCCAAGTCCACCACTAAACCATGTCCCCAAGCACCACATCTACAAATCTTTAAAATAGCTCCAGAGATGGGGACTCAATCACTTCCCTGGATGGCCTGTTCCAACAACCCTTTTAATAACCCTTTTAACAACCCTTTTGGTGAAGAATTTTTTTCCTAATATCTAATCTAAATCCCTCCTGGTGCAATTTGAGGCCATTTCCTCTCATCCTGTCTTGTTACCTGGGAGAAGAGGCTGACCCTCACCTGGTTGCAACCTCCTTTCAGGCTGCTGTAGAGAAGGATAAGGTCACCTCTCAGTCTCCTTTNTGGCCTTCTTGGCCACCTGGGCACAGCTGGCTCATGGTCAGCTGCTGTTGACCAGGACTCCCAGGTCCTTTTCTTCCAGGCCACTTTCCAGCCACTCTTCTCCAGTCTCTACTGCTGCCTGGGGTTATTGTGACCCAAGGGCAGGAGTTGGCATTTGGCTTTATTGAACCCCACACCACTGGCCTCAGCCCATTGATCCAGTCTGTCCATACCCCTCTGCAGAGGGGTAGCCTTCCTACCCTCCAGCAGATCAACTCTCCCACCTACCTTGGTGTCTCAATCCCCTAATCCAGATTATCAATGTACATAATAAACTGCCCCCAACACTGATCTCTGGGGAACACCTCTTGTGACTGGCTGCCAGCTGGATGTAGAACCATTCACCACCACTCCCTGGGCCCTGCCACCCAGCCAAGTTTCTACCCAGCAAACAATGCACCAGGCCAAACCATGAGCAGCCAGTTTCTCCAGGAGAATGCTGGAGGAAGTGGTGTCTAAGGATTTACTAAACTCCAGGTAGACTATATTCACAGCTTTCCCCTCATCCACTAAGTGAGGTTACCTTATCATAAACTTAAATCAGGCCAGTCAAGCAGGACCTGCCTTTCATAAACCTGCCCTGGCTGGGTCTGATTTCCCAGTTGTCCTGTATGTACTCTGTGATGGCACTCATGATGATCTGCTCCACAACCTTCTCTAGGACCAAGGTCAGACTTACAGGCCTGTAGTTCCCTGGATCCTCCTTCCTTCCGTTCTTGTAGATGTGTGTCACATTTGGTAACTTCCAGCCTACTGGGACCTCCTGCATTAGCCAGGACTGCTGGTAAATGATGGAAAGTGGATGGGTGAGCACTTCTCACAGCGCACTCAGTACCCTTGGGTGGATCTCATCCAGCCCCATAAATTTGTGTGTGTATCTAAGTGGTTTTGCAGGTCACTGACCAATTCACCTTAGATCATGGGGGCTTCATTCTGTTCCCCATCCCTGTCTTCCAGCTCAGGGCACTGTCTCTTCTTCCTTGACTATTCCTTCTGATCAGTGTCCTCATATATAAAAATCCAGTTTGCTCCCAAGCCTGAGAAGAGGGTGTAGGGTGCCGGTGCCCATTTGGCAAGACAACATTTTTGTTTTATAGTTCCCTTTCTATATTATAGCTTTTTATTTTTTCCTCTTTCACTTGCTGCATTTAAATCACAGCTTGTTGGGAAGGGAAGGCTTCAGCTTCTCACGAAGCAGAGACTGTTCAGTCAAATCCTAACTTTAAAAATACATTTTCTAAATATGCACTATTCACTGTTGTCCTCAGTAATTTGATTGGCAGAAATAAGAACTGCAAAAGAGGATCTTGTCTGTCATTCTTAAGCCTTCCTTAATATGGAGACAATCACCTGCCATTTTAACCATTTTTTGCAAAGGACACAGCGGGTTTAATAAAATGCACACACCTGCAGCCTCAACCTCTTCATTTTCTGGTAAAAATTTTTTTGTGGGGATTGCAGATGTGCATGGGCAAGATAAGAAACCCTTCCCTGTGACACCTGAAAATCCATCCTGGCCTGTATTCCAGCATTTTCATATGCACACTGGCCCAGCTCTGAGTGTGTGTCTCATGAGATCCAGAGAAAGAGGGTGTGCTCGTGTCCTGGACGCACTGCATGTACAGCACCCTGAGACCACGTGAAAGGCACCCACGTTTGCTCTGTTACAGGTCACCTGGGCTCTGTGGCCCAGTGCGCAGGAGAGTTTGCTCTTTGCTATCTCCGAACTCAGCTTTTATCTTCAGGAATTCCAGCAGTGGATTAGGATTTATTCAATACAGGGTCATCACTTGCAGGTTGTGACACAACCCCAGTGCAACACCTGCTCATTTCAGACCCATCTTTCAGAAGCGGTGAGTATTCGTGGCACTGTCTGTACTCTGAGAGACACGGAGACACTAAGCAACTCTAAAAGAAAACCAAGGAGGCCTGATACTGAGTTCCCAAATTATGTTTAGAGAATAGTTCCAGAACAATCAAAACATTTTTTCATTAAAAGACCTCCTAAGGAAGAATTAAACTGGTAGTGCTCCATGGTAAATTTAGCTACACTGTTTCTGGGACAAGATGTCCATAGAACAAGCATCCCTCGTTTATCACCAGAACATCTCAATTCTGACCTGAAACATAAATTTGGTGCCATGTGTAGTAATGTGTTTGTGGTCTGTTGCAAATACCAGCCAGCGAGGGAATGTGTTGGTTTAAGACACACAAGTAAAAAGCACAGCTTTTAAAATTCAGCTTCATTTGCCTTTGCTGGGAAAGGAAATAATTATTATATTTGTTTTGCTTCCAAGATGGGAATAGTAAATGTATTTCTCACCTCACTGAGAGGAAAAAAATCACACCCAATATGGTTAAAGTGCACCCCTCTTTACAGAGCAATGTGACAACCTTGCAACTTGAACACAATTTTTTTTTCTTTAGCTGCTGCCTTCTGGGTTTTCTTCTCTTTAATGTGGTTTATTCTTGAGAGATGGCTCATGCATGAGCATCTTGGATTGTTTCCTACAAAATAGCAGAGCTCCTAAATAATAGGAATGGGTAGGGCAGAAGTGAAGCTTATTTCAAACATGGCTTTAGAGGCTCTGATTTTGCTGCCATGTGGAGGCAAATATTTGGCCATAGAGGAAGAGCGCCTTAAAATGAGCTACACTCCAGGGGTGAGAAGACCAGTCCTTCCTAGAGGCCTGTAGTAATTAATTTCTTGGAAGATGTGAGCTGTGATTCCGCTGAGGCTGCTATTTTTGTTTATTTGCTTTTGCAGTGAACATGCTGCAGTTGAGATCACCTTTTCCAAAGCTTAGACGCACCTTCTGGAAAGCCAGAGCCTAGATGAGCATTTTGATATTTGTGTCCCATGATCAAGGGCAGGGCTTTGGGAGAAAAACTGAAGCATAGCAGATGTTCAGACCAGGAACGCACACAGCACTGCTGCTTTTTGACGCACTGCGTGACCCTTTTAGGGACCCTCCTTTGTTTTTAAGCTGCTGCATGCTATGACACAAATTTCTGGCTGTGTAGTGCAGCTTCCCTTGACTGAAAGCCCTGTGAAAGGGGAGCCCTTTCGGACAACTCCTGCACAAGTTCCCCCCCATCCCTCCCCAGCTCCAGTGACAGCAACCTGTGTCCTCACACTGCTTCTTGGCCTCAGCTCCCTCACAGTAAGGTGATCCACAAAGTGAACATTAGAAGGCATTTTCTGACCCAAGGATTCTCCCCTGGCAAGTTGCAGGGCTGGTGCTGCCTCCATCCAACCTCCACAGCTGAATGTAGCTTTTGCTCTGACCACTGTGACGCTGGTGACAGGGGAGGAAACCTGGCTCTAGGTAGAGATGCGCAGAAAAAAAGTTGCATTACACGTAAGTCCTAAAACTTGTCCAACTGGACCAGGACTCCCAGGCACAAAGAGGGGTTGTTGCTCCCGGGGTGGGGTGGGACCTCTGTCAAGGTGCAGCCTGTTTCCTCCCTGGAACATCGAGGGGAGCACGGCTCAGCTGGAGGCCAACACACAGCCCAAGCCGCCACACCAGGCACGCAGTGGGTGACTTAAGGACATACTTTCAGCCTTAATTCTGAGTTTCCTAGGTTTTGTCAGTTTTAGCCAGATTCCTAATGTTATTTTAATGCAGTTGTTTTGTGTGTGAATAATATGCTTTCTATGCCAAACCACAAGCCCTGGAACTAATATCTCATAAAAATGCCTAGAGTCCAAAGCTAATAGCTGTAATTCAGCTGATCGAGTGATGCCTAAAAAGTTACAGATTAACTCTGTTCCCCAAGGGGAAGTAAAATTAAACTCGACTTCTGAGGGGCTGGGTGCTATTTTTCACAGTGCCTTAGCCTGGGCCGAGGGATGCAGCTTGCTGCAGACCCTGGGCACTCCATGGCAGGGCTCAGTGCCCTGTGGGCAGAGGTTGGGGGCAGGGGCGGGCAAGGGATTTTCATCATTTTTTCCCTGAAAAAAGCCCGCACCCTTCCAGCAACACCCCACCCAGTGATGGGTCACTACAGCTCATGTTCGCACAACCCTGCTGCTCTGGGCAGGGATTCAGAAGACGCCAAAAAGGGGCGGGGGGGACACGGTCCCTCACTCGCAGGCTGGCGGTGTCTGGATGAGCAGCAGCTGCGGTGAGATCAGGTCCTGTGCCTGCCAGGCGCGGTGGGCAGGGGCTGGTGCTGCACCCAGCGAGGGGGCAGGTGCCCCTTCCCCTCCCAGAGGGTTCGGATGAGGCAAGAGTGACTTGCGGTGAGCGGAGAGGGGACATGGAGGGGCAAAGCTGTCCCTTCACGCTCCTTCCAGGCGGGGAAGTCGTGCCACAGGATGTCAGTGCAGCCTGTGGGAACGCCATGCCTTCCGAAAGGAACGACTGTCTCCTCTCAAGAGCACACAGGAAGATCTCTTTCCCAGAATATCTTATTTAGGAAACTTGCATCACAGCAGCAAAGCAGAATGCTTATTTGGGAATAAGAAAATGAGATGTGGCCCCAAGTCGGTGCTTGTCTGTAGGCTCCGTAGCAGAAAGTTTGAGGAAGCGGCAGAGGCAGCTGCTGGCTCGCAGTAGCGAAGGCAGAGCTGGGTGGGCTGGCGGCCCGGACAGCTGGGGTTTGCTGCCTGTGCCGTGTCCTCCAGCGCTGGCTGCCGGGCTGTAAGGTATCGGGCCTTTTCCTGTTACAACACAAAGGGATCAGCTAGATTAGCTTCTGCAGAGGTGAGAAGGAAATGTGTCATGTTGATGGTTTATTTTGCTCTAATTGGATTCAGACCCTCTTTCTGAATAAATCTCGGTTTACTCCAGCTCTTGCGGTTTTTCATGGCTGTGAATGCAGAGGAGCTGTTCCAGGGATGGGCAAGTGGTTCTCGGCTTCAGTGGAGAAAGCAAAGGGATCACGCTGTGGTCACTAGAGGCAGGCAGCCTGCAAACAGCACGGCTGCTTGAGTGAGCTCCCGGGGTCACATCCCAGATGAGGCTTCGTCGTCATGGACAGCTTCTGGCAGCACGAGGTAAAACCGCTCTTTGAGCAGGGAATTCTAAGCTTTTCAATCTTTCAGACATGACATCCACAGCTGCTCTGGGTAAGCTGCAGCAGCACAGCACTGTGACCTGGGGCAGGGCAATCCTGCCCATAAGAAAGCAGCATATGCTGGTCCTCTTCAAGAGGGAGAGCTGCGCTGTCAGCGAATCTTCTGCACTTCATCATCTTTCTCTAGCTGGTGTGGAACGCTGTAGGAAAATTATCTTGGTCTGCTGTTTTTCTTGGCCTGCTCACTCAGAAACACGGAAAGTACCTGCAGCAGGGGTGGCTTCTCAAGTTTGTCTTTTAAATCTCTGGAAACAAAATGAGCTCAGATGGAAAAGAAAGAAAAAAGAGCACAGTTTAAGAATCCTAGGTCTGGGTGGCTGCAAGCTGCTCATCGACCTCCCTGTGTTAATCCCTCTGAACCAGCAAATGCTTTTCACTTCTGTGTCCCTTTCCACTTTCCCTTGTGGAAACTTTTGACATCTCTGTACAGCCCAATGTGGTTTGAATCCCTGCCTCTGAGTCACATGGGTATCAAAATCCTCAGACCAGCTGGACTAAGTAAAGCTCTCTTGATGAGCACAGCAGAAACCAGACATAAAATAAATCATTAAGTCAATGACATTTTTGGGGGATCTAAATTATGTCTGAATATGCGTTACAGAGTCAAGGCTTGATTTTGAAATTCTTCCACTTATTTCTTGTTCTTACAGGTGCAAATGAATGCTGCATCAGGAAGACACATTTCTCTGGAGAGCATCTGCTCCTGCAGTTTCCAAAGATGTCTTGTATTTGCAAATGTCTCTTCTGGTACATGAACCTGTGACTTGTCTGAGAGAGTTTTATTGATCTTATTGGAATTTGACATAAAAATTATCTTTTATTGTTCTTTTGGTCATGTTTCTCTCTGTGACAGGTGGTTGTATTTTCTGTTGGCTTTGATAGTCTTTAAATTGATCACTGAAGGAACAATTAAATCCAGATGCTGGCTACATTCTCTGTTTGAGGTGGGCATTGGAGTACTTTGGTATATTGATTGCCACAGTTTTCAATGGTACCTTTTGCCTTCATAATCTGATCTTGCAGAACTCATTTGTTTTAGTACTTTTAGAGCCCATGAGAGGTGCTAAATAAACACTTTAAACTATAAAAAAAGTTATTGGCCAACTTCGAGGTGGCAAAATTAAGTAAAATAGTCGGCATCACACAGGTAAGCAGAGCAATTGTTATTCTCTTCTTACATTGTCCTGACTCATTTACAGCACATCAGATCAGACTTTTACATCTTGCCTACCTGCAGAGTTTCCTACAGCAGTATCCATTCCAATTGAAAAAAAAAAAAAAGAAAAAAGCCTGAGATAAAACCAGTATGATCAACTAATTTGAAGGAACTTTCTCTTAAATATGGACAATACAGTCTGTTTTTGCTTATCTTTGGTTCTAGAGTGCCTGGGCCATCTTAGAAAATTTATCCTGAATCAGACATGTAGGATTTTCCTAGTAGGGAATATTCCAATCTACAAACTGAAAATTACGTAAAAGGAAAATAGTTGAAAACATGCTGCTAGAAATATATGATATAATGTGGATACTGGGAGACACTGTAATACAGGAATCCCTGCATTTAGTAGAAGTTTGACACCTCTACAACAGAGCTGCTTTGCTTCCACAAAGCAGTGCTATATAGGTTTGTAAGGAGGGAAGCAAACCAGAGCATTATTTCTAAGGGAAATCACAGGTGCAATTGGGAGAGCTGGCAGTAAAGGCATCCCTTTCCCATCACAGTACCCACCCAGCACAGTGGGAATGGCTCAATAGCAGGAGAAAGGACAGGATGGGCTTTAAGGGTTACCCAGTGAAAAAATTGGTAGGGGTAACCAACAGAGTGCCAGTGCCCTCCTGCTGTCTGCCAGGGGGAAACATTAGCAAGAACAGGCTACTCCTTTGCAGAGTGAAAGATAAATGAATTACTCGATCCAGAACTTTATAAAAACAGCAAGATGACTTTTGGAAATGCAGAAAGACCCATCCGTCTGTTGTCTTCTTAGCAAGATGAAAATTGAAGGACACTGTATAAGCTGAGGGAAAACCCCAACACTCTCCAGCACAAAATTCAGCTAAATCTCTGCCCTGAGCAGCTTCCAAAACACATAAACATCAGGAATATTGGAGGGCTGGGGCACAGGGCCTTAAGAGGCCAGGGCAGAAAACGATGTTGCCTCCTTGCAAGAGAAGCTATAAATAGTATTTAGCATCTTCAAGCAGGCAAGTTCATAAGTGAGCCTGCCTGACTGTGAACTGGCTTCTTCAACAACTTAGTATTCAGGAGAGGGAAGAATTGCCATAGCAACATTCCCATCTTCTGACATGTATCATGCAGATCATGTAGTCAAGGCAGCGCAGCACCCTCTCACACATGTGCTCTGTGAACTTTTGTGTTCCTGACAATATTAAAGAGAGAACTGTGTCTCATGATTGACACACTTGCCTGTGTGTCTTTATGATTCCTTAAAAAATATATGGAAATTCTTCCCTTCCCCCACCCTCCTCCTTTGAACTGTTTTCTCGTTTCCATCCCACTGAAATGATGAGAACAGATCCTGCCCCAGATCTGTAGATATACGTTCCTGACAGTAGTCCTACGCTATGCAAATGTGTAAACTGCAAAATGTAGAGGGCTTTAAAAAATTAAGTATATCCAGCAGAATCTAAAATCTGAGTGCTGAAAGGAACTAGAAATCTTTCAGTACCTGCATAATTAATGCTCTATTACACAAAGCCTTACATCTCTTTTCTTTTGGGGTTTTTTATTTTTTATTTTTTTTGCTTTGAGTTAGCCTGCAATCTCCAGACCCACACATCAGCCATTCCTGTGGCACACGGCAGTATATATGCCACCCTGTGTGGAAGCTGAGTTCATTAGCACAGCAGAATACTTGTTTGCAGCCAGGGTCTGGTTAACCCCTGGGATGGCTTGGGCTATGTGGACTTCCCACTGTAGGAAAGGCACTGCACATCACACGGGGCTAAGCTGTGGGCCAGTACAGACAGGATGCTGCAACACTGTGCAGTGACACCATGTCTGTAACCCTGACGGCAGTGACAGCCAGGTACTTGATTTTGTAAGTGCTCTTGATTTAACTGTATGATAGGTCCACCCAGTGGACCTCTTCCTAAGCTTACTGCCTAATCAGTATTGTGGCTCCTTTCAAAAACTGCAGTATAATTATACCACTGTATTTATGTGTGTCTCTAACTACAGTGTTGCCTTAAATAGCCACCTAGAAACAGAGACTAGACAGGAATAAGGGAATAAAGGAGGTATTTGTTTGAAAGGCCTTCAGCAGTTATACCCTGGGTCCAGAGGGTCCTGTCTCAGTGGATTCCAAGATGGATGACAGGTCATAAGTTCTTCACACTTTTATATCAGCATAAATTCACCAATTAGAACTCTAGCTAATGATGTAATTTCTCCAAGCTTGCCTCTCTTCCCCAAGATGATGGTTTAGTTTTTGGGCCTAAGACAAAGGCATCCTCGGAGAGCAAGCTAAAGAGGTTTTGTTATGTCTATCTTAGCATAAGAGAACAGCACTTAACAAGCTACAGGAAACTTCAGAATTACACTAGCAGTACAGGATTTGAAAAAATACAAAAGTTAAAACCTAAGGCATCAATGGCTATCCAACCAGTGTTTCTGACATTAAAAGTACCACAATATACTGTCACGAGACTAAATACTTTCTCTTCAGGCCTGGGATTTCGCGTTCTGTGCTGTCCCTTGGCAGGATGCCTATTGCACCATTTCTGCGTAAGGGCTGGCCTTGGTAACTCTGTTCTCCAAGGAATGGGCTCAAAATCCTATGTAACTCTAAGGACTCAGCAGAAAGAGACCAAACCTCACTTTAACTGAGTGCTCTCTCTGGACTGTATGCACCCAGCAGTGGGCTACACCTGAGCAAGATAATTTTTCTAATCAGGTTGGCTTTCCTCTTGGTTGCCTTCTTACACAACTCCCCAGGGCTGCCAAATAAGCATTCACTGCAGAACATTCCTGTTGGATGGCAAAAGCTCCCACTGTCTGTGCCAAGGGGGCTCCTTTGTACAACGGTTTGCTGGAGGCAGGTAACCTTTAGATGGTAACAGCTTCCTCTATCTTTCCCCCACCCACATTCCTGTCCTCTCCAGCACTCTTCTCCAACGTTTAAGGTTACTGTACAAAGCTTTGGTACCTCACCTGGTACCAAAAGAACCAGGACCTCATCATACCCCAGGCAGGGTGAATGTAATTATGTTGCAATCAGTACTGCTTAATGGGGATCACACCCCCCCACGAGCTCCAATGAGCCATCTCCTGAACTTCACAAATGTTTCAAAGCCCTCCCTGCCTTGGTGTACTCTATACCTGCTCACTCCAAGAAAAATAGATTCAAGAAACTCCCTCTTTTATACCTTGTGCCATGGTAACTCCTGGCCAGCATACACACAGGTAGTTGAGGTCCTCCATAGTTGTAATTTTTGCTGCCTCACTAAGTATTGTGTGACTAATTGCCTCTTCCTACTCTGTGACTAATAGCACTCCTGTTAAGCCATCTCTTGAGGGAATGGTTTTGCAGTTTAATACCAGCCACAGAAGAGGGGTGACCCCTCTCTCTCTTTTTTCCTACTAAATCTGTCAGGTGTAAACTTCGGAGCCAAACTGAGAACCATTATTATATAAGAACAACTTATTTTATTTTGCATAGTAAATAAGCTACGAGAATTAAATGTAGACAGCTAGCCAAGCACTGTTCTGCCTGCAAAATTAAGCATCCAGAAATGCAGAGTCTGGCAGCCAAAGATTGTCCCTATTGCTATGGGCAGGATGGCCAGCAGCTGACCAGCCTTATTCCCAGGAGAAAAGTAGGAGCACACAGGGCTGTCAGTTTGAAGTTATGGTGGCATTACTACCCATGTCAAGAAAGATGCCTTTCACAGTGCCTGATTTCTTTCCATGCTAAGTAAGTAACTGCTATTTAACATCTGACTGTCATCATTTTTTCCTGCAGAAAATCCTGTGTGTATATATATGTGCATATGTATGTGCCTGTGTGTGTGTTAGCTTCTATCTACACAGTGCATACAGAGGGGACTATCTGCATATTAGAAAGCAAAGAGATATTCTGTCCTAGAACTGACTGCACTATAACAATCTCTACATTTAGAATGCATGCTGCGGAGATACTTCTCCAGCCTAATGGTAGATGTTTACTTTTTAATACACAAGCTATATATAAAATGCTGAACTTGGTCTAGTTACGACATTAATAACATGAAAAAGATGCTATTTCATTTCTGTCTCATTTTACACAACTCTAAGGAACAGCAGACACCTTCTCCAACAGGCCACAAAGTCTGTAGCCTACCCTTCAAATTTCTGTACTGGCATTTATTGTGATGAGGTTCAAATCCCTTTACAGCTGTGGTCTGAACAACAATGGGGCACTTAAGGGAATAAGACTACAACTTGCTCTTCTGGGTTACATTAAAACCCATTGATTTCCATCTGTTACTTGAACAAAACAGAGTGCATTTTTGATAAAAATAAAATTGCTCATTTTGGAGAATATACGCTAAATATATTTCATGTTTGTGGTCTGCAAATTGGGCAGTTCTGTTCTTTCTAGTTACTTAAATAATACAAGCAAGAGGAAGTCACTGTGCTCAAAATGCCTATTTTCACTCTAAGCCCAAATGCCTGTCATTACATCATTAGAAGCACTACACAAAATGCCCCTACCTGCCAGTCCACTTGTCCCCTCATTCAGCAAAGCCCCCTGCAATCAAAAGCTACATCCTTTTAATATCCAGTTTAGTTTCATTCTCCCTTTGCCCTTGCTTTAAAAAGAGGAGAGAGATATCATCGCCACTCTAGAGAGCTGACTGGTCAAACCTCCAGTTGTTCTTTTCTTCCCTGTGACTTTGGCAAGAGTCAAACTCCCAGGCTTCTGTCCTTCCCAGCAACACCTGTGTCCCCAGTTTAACCAGCTGGCTGCAGTGGCAGGTGAAGCTCTGAACCACAGGAGCAGAGCAGCCAGAACACCCTTGTGGAGATGACCTCCTCCACTAGGATGCACCAGGCTTTGATTAGGAGCTTTCTTGTGCTGCTGCAGACAGAAAACACCTGTCACCAACGTTTGACCCCACCCACATGATACAGAGAGCATTAAAAGATAGGATTAGTAGCACTTCTCCAAGTCTGCATTTGGAGATTACCTTGCTTATGCCTCTCCTATTGTTTGCTCCTTACTCTCAGGGCAGGAACACCAAACCTGCCTTGTTGATGCTAGCCTCAGGCTGATGGTCTCTTCAGGACTATACATCAACTCAGGTTTTAGGTGATAAATCTTTTCTGTGTTCAGTCTAATGATATCTGAGTCTTCAAAGACTACTGAAGTGTGAATCAGAGCAGACTGACCAATCCTTACAGAAAATAAAAGGCAAAGAATAAATTGTTGTTAGGATTTGAAGTAGTCTTTGAAAAACAGATTCAATAGGAAAAATGAACTGAGAAGTCCCTGCCTTATACACTGCCACTACAAACTGCTACCTGGCAGCCCGCAGAATGTTGAGATGTTTGTCAGTCTACTCAGTGTCCAGGTGGCTTTGACATGTACTGGTGGTTATTTTGCTAATATTACTCCCATGGGCAGAAAAACGAAGACTAGGGAAAATTAGGGAATATATTTATCACTTTCCTTTAAAATAAGGCAATTGTTGCTACACAAAGACAGCAAGTTACAGTTTTATCACACACAAGCCAAATCACAGACTAAAATAATTTAATGTTGAAATTGTGGCACAAGTTTGCAAATTGTGGCAATGCTTTTGTAACAGAGTGGTATGTGAACTACGAATATGTGTTATGGGGCAGCTACATGCAGGCAGAAAATAAGCATGAGATTTCTAAAGGCAAATAGGGGATATAGTCACACTGCAATGCATGACAACTTGGTAGCTAGACTTTCTAACCAGATGTAAAAACAATCCCCCCTTTTTTTTTGTGTTCTATTACTAAAAAAAAGAGAATATTATTAAGACTGAAAAGTTGGGCATTGAAGAGTGAGGTAATGTCAGCATTTAGGCCATTTGTTGAACCTTAACTTGGCCCCTTGTGAGTATGAATTATGATATTGCCTTTAATTAGATGATCACAAATATTTTTTCCTGCTCCTCATTCGTAACACATGATGGATGGTGCTAACTGAATGATGAAAGTGTATTTTGTTTTTTCCTTGTGGTTCAAGGTGTGGGAGCCTTCCTTATTTACTGCATACTGTGCTCTTCTCTGACAAAAAAACTAACGATCCCTTGCAGAGTTTTCTATGTGGTTTACCATTACAGCTACAACATTACAAACATTACTAATTTAATTTTACTGCAGTCCTCAAGGGAAAAGCTAGAGTTTTTTTTCACTTAGTTCATCCAGCTAGAACCTATTCTTGTTGCTCAGGTTGTCATCAGAGCTTTGCTTCCCTTATACTTCTATGCAGCTTTATTTGCATCAGCTCTGGGGAGGTATTGATAATACATGGGAAGCGAAGTTGCTTCCCCATTCTCGTCTGTGACTTGGGTAGTCAAGGCATGGAGAGGATTGACAGATCAGGGATGGCAGGGAAAATCCTATTCAGCCACATGATGGATTATTCCCAAAGCCGATAAACACTCTGGAGGATTACCTGTGCATACAGGGAAATGCAGGCTTATTTTTTTCCTAAAATTTGGACAAAGACAAGATATTCCCCATAAATTCAGAAATGCTACAAAAATAAATGCTGTCCTCAGACTGAGTTCCACAGCAAAAGCAGAGAAAAGTTTTCCAGACCTTTTTTTTTTTTCTTTCACAGACTTGCACTTGGAAATAAATGACTTGTTCTGACAAAAAGCTTTCCACCAAAAAAATAGTTCCCCCAAGAGAAATACCTTTCAGGGACAATTTCAGCCAAGATGGTTGAAATTTGGCAAGTTTACAAGTGACTTTTATTTTAGTCATCATTCATCCATCATCTTTCTTAAGAATGATGGATTGTGTAATCCTAAAGGGAATGAACACAGTCTAGAAGAGTGCTCTCAGGGTACACAGGCCCCCAAGTTATTTATATCTTGGTTCATACATCAGAGGCTGGATTTAATGCTCTAAAATGTTTTCGACTTTAAGTACGATGATTCAAAGCTCACAGGAGGTGGAGAACTTTTTGAGATGTGAGAAGACAAATTGAGTTCAAACCTTCCTGGAATACTATAAATTTCCTTAAACCAAATGGAACCCACCACACTTTGTGTCACATATATTGCCTTTGGCTCACATTGCCAACCTCAGGGGCTTAACTGAGATCTAAGCTTTCTGTCTATTCTTTTGAAGTGCTGAATATTCACAAATTCAGATATGAGGGATGACAACTTTAAGCATCCCTATGCTATACCTCTGAGAGGGAGCCTTCTTTCACTTCCACACCTACATAGGGATTCATCCATGCAATTTCTGATCTCTTGATATTCTTACTACATTTCCAATACTGCATATAATGACATGGTATTTAGAAGAAAAACCTATCTTGAGCAGGTGCAAAACTTACCAACAAAGAGGAACCTTTCCATCAATTTCAGTTTTTGAGATCTCAGACATACAGTACTCACTGGTTCAATACATACAGCAGACATGATGTGAGTGTGCTCTAGCAGAATGGGTAC
Source organism: Erpornis zantholeuca (assembly GCA_013400515.1). Taxonomy (NCBI): domain Eukaryota; kingdom Metazoa; phylum Chordata; class Aves; order Passeriformes; family Timaliidae; genus Erpornis; species Erpornis zantholeuca. The sequence goes on along the minus strand of VZTN01001885.1, from coordinate 152,709 downwards.
AGCCGTGTGGCATTTTGGCACTTCTTATTTTTATTTAACACGTTCTTCCCATCAGAATGAATTCTGTGAAGGGTTGTGAATTCTGTGAATTCGGTGAAACAATACTCGTGAAATGAAATTTAAAAAAAAAAAAGTCCTAAACTTAACAGCAGAGCATAGGTTATGCAAATTCTTCATATGACAAAAAGTCAACAGGGTTTGTGCTTTGGGCTTTCCACCCTAAGCCACACTTGCTGCTGTTGTAAAGTACAGCCAAATCCCCCAGAACATTCATTGTCCACCACTACTCTCATGGGCTACCACAGCTTTCAGAAGCGGTGACTCTAAACAGTTCATAGCTAACTAAATAGGACTGAATCCATGCCTTCTTTTCTTTCCGTGTTTTAAAAGCCTATTGCAAATAACAGACATCTCACCACCTCCAATCAAGCCCTAACTATCTGTGGATAGAACAATCATGCTGCAGCATCACTGTGCATGTTATGGGGAGCTGAGGAACAGCAGAACATAATATCCCTAATGCAAGGCCCCATGGCTATGGACATTGGCTTCCAAATTCTACTGGTTTTGTGTGTCCTGTCCTCTCCCTCTGTAGATCATCAGAGAAGCTCCTTCTTTATCGGGCCACTTATTTCCATGAACTTTCTAGTAATTTGCTTAGCTTTGAAATATTTGCAACTCTTGATCAGCAATTAAAAAAAATCCAGAGGATGGACAGACAAAGACAATATCATCACAGAGAGGCTTATTTTTGAAGGAAACAAACCAAAAAGTACATTGTTGAACTTGTGCTGTTTCCTATGATAGTGTGTACATAAATATATTTTAAAAGCACTGTGGAGGCATGTAATGAGTTGCAAGAAATCAGTTTTCCCCAGAGTTATTCCAGAGCATAAATGCTGTTAAATCATATTAAAACTATGCAGAAATCCTGTTCCTAAAAACAACACTTTAACACTATACATACTTAACGTGCTCTGCATGTGTTAAAATAATTTACTAAATACAATTATGAAAACATATGTGATATGAATATCAATATTTGGATCATAAAGCTACTTTTTAATAAATATTTTCTTGCCAAAATGTTTTCTATTTATTCTATTTATTCAATTCTTCTGTTTATTTTAGTACTAGACAATTTTTTCTGCCTACAAGAGTTACTTCTTGATTGTCTAATAATTAAACAGAATCATGTCAAACTCAAACAATCACTAGCATTTTGCAATTGAATTCCTAATACAAACATATGTTTAACTTTAAACATTTGCTTATGTGCCTTCCTGAAGTAAGATTTAAATGCTCTCCCTTGTACAATATGAACAGCTCAGCCTACCTATTGAGAACTTTTAACTTGAAAATGTAGGATGTTATTTTACTCTGAAAATAATAAGAAAAATCCTCATGTAGAAATGATATAATCTACAGTTGACACTGGAAAACCTGAAAATGTATCATTCAAATGCCATCCAAAATTTCAAGAATCAGCATGAGGAAACAGAAAGGCAAGGATAATTTCATCTTTATTTAGGCCTTAAGATCTTAACACTGCAAGTAAGATTTCACTGGACTGGTAAAATTATTAACATAACAAATTTAAGGCAGCTGTTACATAGTGTTACATTAATATTTCAGTCAGACTGAACTCTTCTTTAGATACATTCATGCAATTAACTTCTATGCTGTACTTTGAAATACATAGGATTGCTTTGTTTCCCTGTATTAGACCTATCTGATTAAGCTTTTCTCAAACAATACAGAGAATGGACTCATTGTTCTTCTTGGCAGAAGTAAAAAGATGTCATGACTTAATGGTTTAATGACTTATTTGATCCAAGAAATGCACGTTGAGAATGCCTTGGAGATAAATATACATCTTATACGTGTATGTCACATGCAAGCATGGAGAGATAGGAATGAAGGTTGAAACATTAATATTATTCTTAGCTAAAATCATTTTCCCCCTATATAAAATCCAAAAATATCCTTGCACTGAGAAGTGGGCCCATAAAACTTCCTCCTTTCCAAAAGATTCCTCTCCATGCCAACCTCTGCAGGGGATGAGAAATCTTCCATGGAGACATAAGCAATCCTCTGTGTTGCCTCTTACAGTTCACTCCAATTTTGGCTTTTCTTTTCCTTCTTCGATACCTGAAAACATATGGAGAGCAGCTTTTAAAAATCTCTCAATGAATACAAATGAAGGGTTTGCTTAGCGAGGTTCCTCTAGTGCATTAATCTTTCCTTTCCCTTTATTGATGTTGCTTCTCCTGCGCTTGCTTGCATGTGTTACCTCACCTGCTGTGAAGGAAAAGAGCATCTGCACAGCTGATGGCAGTGGTTGTCCAGTAATGAAGTGCACAATCCTCCCTCCCTCACTCCCATTTTCAGATCAGCCTGACGCCCGCCCCATGCCCAGCCTTTGACAGCTGCAGGGGTCAGGGAACACTTAGTTCCTTCACCTGCTCTGCTTACCTACCAGCAAACTAAAACAGATGTTTCCATAGCTGAATCTTAGCAGCCAGCTATGTTTGAATGAAAATGTTAAGAAGTGTGTTTCAGAATTGAATAATTTGAAGCCCCTCTCCATTTCAACACTGGATTTTGAAGTATTTGCAGGTACATCTCACTTTTTTTTAAGTACAAGAAAGAAACAATTACTGCTGAGAGGGTGCCTCTCTCTGCTTGTAATGGCTATTTCTTTCAGTAATATCAGGATGGCTGAGTTGAGTGTAGGGTTCCTTAAAGAACTTCTTCTAGCTGCAGGACTCGTCTCTTTTCTGTGCTGAGCAAAGCCTGGGCCAGGCAGCAGACTGTGTTTTTTCTGGCAATGGAAACATTCAGCTATTTCATGTGCCTGTTCCTGGACAATGAATTACTACTGGTATCTGACAAAAGTATTGTTCTTCTGACTAAGTCCTCTCTGCCAGACATCTCAAATACAAATATTTCTTTTGGAGGTTTTCAGGCCTGCTGCATGCTGGAAAAGAAAGACTTTTGATAACCAAAGGCAAAATATAAGCAATGCTTGAGAACACTGAGAGGAAAATCCAGTCACAAGTAAGATCACCTGCTAATGCAATATACACATAAGAGGAAAGTACACCGGAAATCACTTTAAAAACATAGTTAATATGGGAAATAGTAAGACCCATCTGCAGTTAGAAAGCACAACTGCAGAGCTGCCTTGCTGAAAGAAACAACATGGAGACAAATGGGTCTGCACACTGCCAGCAGCCCAAGTACAATGGCCCTGGGTGTTGCTGGCAAACCAGTGCAATGGGAGAGCCACAGTTTAGCAACCAAAACAAAAGGCCGGGACAAAAAGATTACAGAGTTTACAAGGCTGCTCCAGAGCTAATCTTAAGTCGTCTGCTTTCTCCTGGAAGGAACTTTTCCAATCATTTTAAAGGCTGTTTTATTTGCCTTTTTGAAAGCACCTCTTTCCTTTCTTCTGAAGCACTCTACTGCAGATGCATCAAATAGTTTGGCAGGAATGCAGATATCCTCAAAATTGTGGACAGACACTGGCTTGTACAAAGGGCAAATTTTTCCTTCCCTACTATGTTTGTGGTTTAACTTGGAAAAACTAACTGCAAATCATTTTGTCAGTAGTGAGGTTCTATTTAATGCATCTCCAGAGGCAAATAAAAAAACTCCAAACCCAAACCAACCCCTTCTCACCCCAGAAATCTTCTCATGGCAGACTGTTTTGATTTGCTCTTTTACTGCTCAAAAGCCCCTTTTAAGTGTACAGATTTCAAATAAAATTTTCCCAGGTCTTGCAAGGTGACAGACTGCCACCACATTACATGTCTGCTGTTTGCGGTGCTCCTGCCACGTGCTTTGGGTTAAGTTTGTGCAGAGTGTTTCAAGCTCAGCAAACCAGTAGGTGACTCATGGCATTTTCTGTTTTGCAAGTGCTTGAGCCACAAAGGACTTGGGATCAGTATTCCTTATCTACATGAAGGAAATGATGGAGAGGAAAATAACGCCACGTTAACCTTGAAAGATATTGGAAGAATGACCCAATTGAGTTAGCTCCTCTGGGGTGGTGGGCCACAAGGAGCAGGGATTTTGTTATGCATACTTTGGAATAGTGCAGGAGATTTTTCACCACCACCCACTTATTCAGGGACTTGCTAAGAATATGTGATTCTTTATCAGAGTATTATTCTTCATATAGAACTTAGGTCAAGTGAAATTATTTCTTGCAGCTGCCTTTTCTATACACATCTTTCCTGAATTAACTTAAAGAAGATAACTAAATGTGAATTTGACATCAAACTCAGGACTGAATGCCAGTCTTGAACACTGTGACCAGTGACTGATGGTCCTAGAGCAAAAACAAAAAGGCATTTTACACCTGGATGCTAATATGAGTAAATGGCCAAGTAAAACTGCTTTGAGCTTTTAGCATTAGATTCTCTCTGTTATGAAGGACTTGTTTAAAAAGAGTTGTGGGTGCAGTAAACTACCATGTGAATTTATTTCCCTCCAGTTGTGATTTGCCACAGCAGCTACTATGAATGTTGTTTGCTGATTTCATTCAATTTGATAAACGAAAAACATCTTTCATAGATAAAAGGAACCTACTTTTAATTTTGTGTTTGTCTTATTTTCCCTTTTGCTCTCCCCAGCAATGGATGGCCTAGGCAGGATAGACGATGTAGAGCCTGCAAAGTTAAGTTTACCCTGCACTGAAGTGATCTTTCATTCCTGTTATTTCACTGACAAGAACATGTTCATTTTCCCTGAGTAAATTTATATGGAGAAAACACCTTATACCTAAAAACACTAAAAGACTATATTTTTATTTCTAAGTCTAAGCATACCATTAATGGCATTCACACAGAATGATACTTTATTCTAGCTGCATTTAATGGGTTCATCAGCTAATAAGTGGGTTGTAAACATCTCAGGTAATTGCCAAGAGCTCTTAAATTACTACTGTAAGTTATAAAAGAGAATACATATTCATAGCTCATCAGGCTCTCCAGCAGCCATTCTGTTCATCCGTCTGTTTTTAAGGGCAGGCAAGCAAGATGTTCCACTGGAACTTCTGTCATTCTCCTTTGTTTTAGTCAGCTTAAAACATTCTACACTTTCAGAGAATCATACTCAAGTCCTGATGGTGTATTTCACAAGGTAATATTCCTAAAACAATACTCACATTTTTGCGTATCCCAGATGTAGTTGTTCAGGACTTCTCCCACCAAGTAGAATACGTTAATTATTACGGTAACAGCTGCAAAAAAGATTATTTTGACACCTGGGCTGAGGTGCTCAAGAAGTGGGTACACCCACACTCCTGTAACATGGTGAATCCAGCACACCCTGAAACAAAGCAAAAATAATAAGCACTGACTCCTACAGCCCTGTTTTACAAAAGTAGCTTGGCCTGTAGGCTTACCATAACCTGAAAAGCAATTATTTGAAAGGCCTGCAAGTTGCAGCTGAACTGGAGCACCTGGATGACATCCATCCTGAACAGACATCACAAATGATGAAACTATGACTGATTTCCCACATTCTTAGTGCTTTGCTTTCAATTTATTGTGAGCAGTTGGCCAGTTTTCATTTCTGATGTAGGCAGGTATTTCCTTGCTGCATTTATATTTCCGAGGAAACCCCTGTTTTCGTGCCAAAGCTGGAAACTGCAGCAGCCTCTGTTCCAAGCAAGTTCTTTATCCTAAGAGCATTCAGGGTTCTACAGGCTCTCCTACCAACTCTCTCTGATTTCTGCAGTATCCTACTTTCATTTCAAATACATTTGCATGTTTCTTTTGCTTCTCCTCGCTACACATGCTAATCAGTTTTTGGGTTTGCCAGAAGCATACAGTTTATATTCTCTTTGAGAGAACAATTTCTTCAGCAACTGTGTTTTAGATTGGTCCTCTTCTTCTTTCAGTTACCTGCTGTAATCTGGAATCTAGTAATTTTTCTCTAGGTAGGATAACTATTTTTTTAAAAAGACCAAACAAAAACCTCACAAGTAGAGCCCAGCTCCACAACCAATATACAGTAAAGGAAAAGGATTGATGGTAGTTCACTGGTGACACAGAGATTTTTAGCTACAGAGGACATTGTTGGTACACTAACTCAAGAGACAGACTATCAGCTTTACTGCAGTGCAGCCTGAAGAAGCAATCCAGGTGTGTAGTTTTGCTGTGTGTGGCTGAAGTGGACACTTGTATCCTCTGATGGGATTGCTTTTGTGTTGAGATCTGATGCAGTGAGTGGTGAAGTCAGAGGGAGAAGAGAGAGTCCATACATTCCAGTAGGTAGAAGTTAAGAAAAGCAAATACTGGCAAACAACTGAGCAAACATCTCAGAGGCTAACTAGGTAAAGCGCTCAGTCAAGGCAGGCTGGGCTCTCTGCAAGAATGTAAATCTCTTCCTTTCTGACCCAGAAATTTGAGAGAAAAGCTCACAGTGAAGCACAGCTAGAGCAGCTGCACAGACTATTATAGATGGGGATTTCCACGTCCACACGATTTGCTTAACTTGCTAATGTTTCTATTTGTTTAAGAAAGATTTTTGATCACTAGATCAACAGTCAAAGGCTCCTAAAGGGCAGAGGCACAGAAGTCCAGAGGCACAGAACACAAAACTGTTACCATAAAATTCTGTCACACAGGGAGTACAGAATCCCTATTTTACAATCACCCTGGAAATGTACATGGTTGTCATAGCTTCCCTCCTCCTTGGAAAAGCTCTTATTACAGCCAAACCCTTAACAGTTGGACACTTCACTTGGGAAACTACATGTGTCAGTAAGTTAATCTGCATGATCTAAATGCAATTAAACCCCCTTTCTCCAAATCAGTTCACACATGCGAAATTATCTCTGTACTTTACAGTTATTTTCCTCAGTATTCTTCTGTGATAGAATTAACCTGTCAAGATAAAATTATCTATGAAAAAATGAAGGGTTCCTGTGTAATCCATGGTAACAGGGGACATCATGTTCCTTTTGATGAAGGAAAAAGATGAGACATTTGGGTAAAAGGTAGTGGGATGCCCCTTAATACCAGGGTGGCTTAGCAGGGAATGTGTAATATCGCCTAACAATTTTCAGTTTAATTTGCTTTTTTCAGTTTTCATTTGCTTGTTTTTCCTAATGATCATTCTGTTAAAAACAAGTTCCAAGGAAAAAGGTTGAAAAAGAGCCAGTCTCTTTTCCATTTATTTTCTCTGGTGTGATGAAAGTGCCCAGGACTATAAAGTACCTTTACAGAGGGACTTTTCAAGGGACCTTCTAAACAGCACCTATGTAGCCGACTTCATGAACCAAGTAGAAGTGGCTTTTACTAGAACGCATTTATGCCAGAAAGAGGAAGTATTTTCTAAATCCAACCAATGAGTCACTGCTGAGCTCCTGAATTATCAGCAATCTCTAGTTAGTTCAGTCTTTGCAGAGAGCTCAGGCACTCTGCTCCCTGCTGCCCAGCACAGGAGCCCACTGTGTGCATAGTGATGCTGCTTGTGCCTTCAGTGTCGCTGTTGTTTGCTTGTCCCCAGGGTGGTCACACTATCAGAACTGCTTTGAGCACAAGAGGGACTGAGCACTGCTCTGGAGACAACAGTCACAAACCCACCTGATTCTTCTGAAAATGAGCTGCACCGTGCTGCTGGCTATGCTGGGGTGGAGTAATATTAGCCTTCTCTCCACTGAGAAGTGACACACTGGCTGCTCCGGCATTGTCTGGACTACAAACAGGAGCAGCAAAGGGACGACTGCTGCCATGGAAACCTCACCTGGTGGCCTTTCTTAGTGTGTTCGTTCCTGCTGGAATACAGGCGATTTCAAGGCTGCACTATAAAGGGCTGATCAACCATTCGCATGAAAAGAGTGCTGATTGCCAGTGTTAATGAGTGCCTTCAATGTTGCAATTCTAGTAACCATTACTCCTATCCAATCTCATTATTAGTTAAGCACAGGGAAGCATACATTAAGATTTACTTAGGAGTGCAAATCCAAATCAATTTGAAGACTTTGCTATTGAACCGGTGTAAAAAATGTGTTTAGATAGAAATAAACTGAGGAGAAAAAGTTTAAACTAAAACTGGACTGGCTACTTCTGAGAAGCTAAATTAACCCAACCTCCCTGTGATTTGGAACAGTAGCAGCTGTATGTAGACATAACTGTGTATTTTCAAAGATGAATGTGTTACAGGTCATGGAGTTTATCTAGCCATTTGTTAGGAACAGTAAAAAGAGAAGGAATGGAAATATTCACACATTGTATTCAAATTAAAATGTCTGTTAAAAAAGTGTTTTAGAAATTTTCAACCAGTTGGTGCAGAAATCAGAAAAAGCTATTTGAAAATGCACAGAATTGCTTGTTTTTAACAAATCTGTCAAAAAATGTGACTTTGTAGCTGGTCTTCACTTCTACTATACAGTAGATGTTGCATTTTTCTCCTATCAAAGTAATCAGGAGAAAACTAAAACTATGGAGGGAACATACATTTATTCTTTGGATATAGATCTTTTGTTAATGAGGAAAACGAGGAGAAAAAACTGTTGGAACCTTGTGGTTTATGTGTACTCTCTGAGTTTAAATAATACAGCTGTAACAATAGCATGTGTAAGATCGTAGTCCTGGTAGAATCAAGCTCAACAAGTGGGTATAATGGCAGATAATAACCATGACACCCCATGAATTTTGTAATGGGAGATGTTGCAGAAGACAGTTGTTCCTTCATGGTGGCTGCTCTCAGCTGTCAGAGCTCAGCAGCACTCTGTGGTCTGGACTCTCAGAGAGCGTCTCCGCCCATTTCCTGCCCAGTTTGAGTCCTTAATCGTAGCTCAGCAGCCATCAACGACTACTGTTGGTCCTGGAAACAGGGGCTATTGGATGAAGGGCTAAATAACTTCTCAAGAGCAGCATATGAAAGGACACAGAATAATAATGCATGACATAAAATGGGAGAAGAGGTCCTAGTTCTCTTCCTCGTAACAGAAGAATCACCTCAACAGAACTCAGAGACAAGAAATTCAAATCCGATAATGGAAATATCTTTCTGAATGATATCTAATTAAACTCTGGAATGCTCTACCCTGTTTTTCAGTGATAAATCACTGAAATAAAGACATTCAAAAAAGTTCTGAAGTGTGAAAGTCTGGAAGTTTACTTAGACCACTCCTCCTCTCTAGGGCCTATCGCACAACTCTAGCAAGTTTCTGGAGTCAGGAGATTGTACAAGCAATAAGAATGCACACGATTATGCCTAAGTTTAAAGAGTACAGGGTATATAAACCGTCAAGACTAAAGGATCCAAGCACCTATATTTTGACATAAGTTTTGGAAGAAAACTCCCTTTGAAGGCTGGTTGTTTCATAATGGCCTGCTAAGCTCTCCTGAAGCATCTGACATTAGCTATACCTGGAGCCTGAGTACATGACAACTCATCTACTAGGGCAGTTCCTTTCTGGTTACTCCTTGCAGCAGCAAATCCTCTCCCAGATCTCCAGTGCTCTTCATATTTCCAGTGACTGGCACAAAGGAAGGCTGAATCCTTGGTCCCAGACAAATCGTTCCCAGTGGCAACTGAATGTGGGCATTTTCTACGCCTTTATTTCATAATCTTTTCCAGCATCACTCTTTTCCTTTTGCACAAAGAATGAGAACTTGACCCAGAGCAACTAAAATGTGGAATGTCTTCCAAAGGAAGTGATGGGCTTACAGCAGCTGAGACATTGAAAATAAACAATTCATTTGTGGTTGTAGTGTAGCACCAATATTGTGCTTTCAGGGACTGGAGCACAATGACTCACACTAAATGTGTTCTACTTTTGGTTTCTAATACTGATTGATGTGAGGCACATCTTCATAACTCCCCCCAAACACACAGGAGAGTTTGTTCTGCATCTAATCAGAATTCTCAAGATCTGAGCTATATTAAGATGATGGGCTTCTTATATTAACAGCCAGCCAGACCTAATACACCTACACCAGGAATGCATATAGTTTAGAAATTTCAAAGACTAAAAAGTAAGTTCAATAAACAGTAATCATTCAGGAAATAACAGCACTCATCCCCTCTTGTTAAATTTCCTTAATGCTGGATTCTTCTCCATTCATCTTAGTGGAGAACAATACGTGGGTCACAGGACTGTGCTTCTGGTGTGGAGTGGTTTATGCAGTCAGAAGTAGACAAGTCCTGGGAAACTGAAGCTGCAAATAATGTCACATCCAAAACATATTCAGCATGACATGGTGCTGGCATCCTCAGGGATGAAAAAAGCAGAAATTTTGTGTTTATGTACAGGTAGCTAGAATGACAGAAACTTAGCAGATTCACTGCAAAGCGTTGTCATCTCTGGAAGTAATTTATTTTGATAAATAATTTTTCATTTTAAATATAGTAATGGTTGCTATGCCTTCTTGAGCTGTATTTTGAGGAGCTGCACAAGGAAGTGAGAACATATTACCCATGCATGTCATTTGTGATTGTGCTGTTGCTTTGACTGAAACATTTGAGGATGTGGAGGTGGAAGGGAGCCAGAAAGTAACAGTCCATAATGGCTATGTCAGACCTAACAGGCTGGGGACTGATACAGCCTTCTCTTGCGGAAAGCACTCCTGCCCTCCCACCCTCCCTCTGGGTCAGGTACAGGGGACGCTAATCTTCCCCTGGCCTATTTCTGCTGCTTCTGTTTCTTCCTACTCTTTCCTGTTCTGGGCAGCTCCAGCTCCAACTCTTCTCTCCTCTTCTGCATTGTCTCATCTATCATCCACTTCTACATCAGCCTTCCACTCTGATTTCAAAATTTCTCCCTCTCCCTCTCCCAGAATTCCCCACTTACTTGCATGATTTCAGCTTTGAAGCTGCTGACCTGTGAGCTGCACATTTCCTTACCCACTTCTCTTTTAACCCACGATTTTAGTTCATTTCTTTTATTTGCCCCCAGGACATTTTACATTTTTGGTTTTTTTCTCTAACCACCAATTCCTCTGATCTTTATTAAACATTTATCCCCAGTGCTCACTTCCAAAAGCATGCATGACCCCCTCCCTACATACAAACCCTCAGCAGAGTCTAGCAAAGCCATGTTGTGTCTCTCCTGCTCCATTGGCACAACCAGCCTCAAAAATCCTTCTCATTTCTCAGTCCTGTCCTTCTTTATCAATATGACAGTCAATTCTCACCAAGCTTCACACTCTAACCCACCACCCCCTCTCTTCTGAATGTCAAGGTTTGTCCTAGCAGTCTGTGCCAACATCTGCTCTTTCTGATCTTCTTCTCCTTCTATGGAGAAATGCTAGTGGAAATTCTACAGCAAGACTGATAGAATCAATCTCAAATTCATTCCAAATCCTCAGTGTACATTCCTTTCTTGAATTTGTTCAAGAAGAATTCAGCAAATTACCCCATCTAAATGCTCAACAAATTTACGGAACTCTCCTGAAGTCACTTCAAGAGAAACTTTATTTTCAAATGAATGTTTAAAAGCTCTTTAAATAGATTTGTAAAAGAACGAAGTCCAAGCTTGGCACATGTGGAGGCAGCTCCTAGTGGATTTGAGATAGCAACAAGAGAGAAGATCAAGTCTTTTGCTCCCAAACATGCATCCCAGCATGACTACGGCAGTGGAGTCAGATTCTTAGGGTTTGGTTTTTAGGCATCCTGAAGTGCTCAGAAGTAGAGGGAAAAGTAAAACTATTTAAAATAAACATATTTGTCTCAGTTTATTTTAGGGACATATTAGGCTCTGATATTAGTTACCATGAGGTCATTCTTGTTACAAGGAGCAACACATTTCTGGCTCTTTTCTGTTCCTTGACAACCAACTCCATATACTCATTGGCAGAATTTTCTGGTAGTACTGGCAAACACTTCAGTTCTCTTCGCACTGTCTAGATTTAACAATTCAATACAAACTGTGACCTTTTCAAGCCATGCTAAATAAAGCCAATAGGCTTTTCCCATCTTATCCCATGGCCTCGATCCTGAAAGTCCATGTATGGTCTGCAACAGGCAGTGCAAGTCTGTGAATTTGGGCGCAGTTCCTTAAGAGCATGGAAGAGCTCCCTCTCACAGAGAGTGTATGAGCTAAGTGTGCCTACTCAAAAACTCTCAACTGAAAAATACAAAAAATTGAAAAGCAGAAGAAGTTTTTATTCTTCAAGAAAGGTTGTTTCTCAGAAAACAAGTCTCTGAATCATGCTCAGGAGACATCAAGTTATTTAGCTATGTTCTTACAATTTCGGTGATGCTATTCAGAATTGTTTGCCAATTTGCTGATTTACCAGTTATACATAAAAAAGCACTTGCTATTCCACCATCTCTTTCATACATGACAGATTCAGTCACATATGAAATGAAACAAGCTTTCCTCTACTTGGAGTTGAAAAAAATGCATTCACATTCAAACCTAAACAACATCCTCCTCTATGTTTCTTTCCAGTTAAAAGTGCAACACAATACATAAACATGTAGAATGGTAAAAATGTTTCAGTTGAGATGGGAAGAGAATTCAAAATTCAAGAACAAAACATAAAGAACATCTGATTAGCAACTGTCTTCACTTTATTCTGAGAGTTGCAGTGAAAACACTTCTGCTGAGGGAAAAATGGAATAGGCAAAAGGACAAATTCTCAAGTGGCAGATTCCTAAATTCTAATTAAAATACATAAAACAAGAACTAAACTCCAGCCTGGGACCCATGGTCATCCCTAGGTACAAAGGAAGAAAGTTCCACCAGGCTGTATGGAACTAGGTAATTTTCAGGTGTAGTCTAATTTTAATATACCTTGCTAACCTTGAGGGTTCTGCCAAAAAGGACAACAAATCTGAATTTAGTAATTCCAAGCCCTCTGAGTGATTGAAGTCTCTACTGCAATGTGGTCACTTGGCAGCAAGAAGACAGTGGATTTCAGCTGTGAAAAGAAGGGATGACCAACTCCTCACTTTTCATACTTTCTGGTAGATTTTTACAACCTTTGAGTGTGATATAACATATTGATATTGATTTGGCTTGCAGCCTAAAGTACATAGTGGATAGAGTTTTCAATAGAACCTGCAGGCTGAAGACATGCAGAACCTGTAAGTGATGGCACAGTGTAGCTTGTGTCTGCTCTGCTAACCCACAAAGGCCTCCTTCCATAACAGTAGAAGGAGAAATGGGTTGAATGTGCATAATTTAGCAGGATGAACTTTTTAGATTGTCTCAGCCCATTTATAGAGAAATCACAACTCGGAAGAAGGTGAATCACTTGAGAGTAGACCTATCCATTTTGGAAATAATATATGTGTAGGCAAAACCAATAAGCAGCAAAGGCAAAGGGAGATGACCATAGTCTGTACCTGGGCATCTGCTTAGTAATTAATTTAACATAGAATCTTCTCCTCCTGCTTTACTTGTCCTAAAGTTTTCTTTTACCTTGTAGCTGCAGAATATAGATGCACTGTAGCAGGTGCATCTATATATACTCATCTAGGTTCAAGCTATATGAGTATCACACTGATACTGCAACAGATTCGTAAAAGATTTTAAGACACAAATGGTTTTATTTCACTTGTGAAACTGGATTGTTTCAATTTTAAATTCTTATTAAATACTATTGCATGTGTCTACGTAGATAATTTTGAGAAAAGAGGAGTTGCAAGAGGAGGTAAAGTCACAGATAACTCTGCTAATCTGTCTCCAGGTACCATCAGAGAAAGGTCAAGAACTATCACAGTTAAGCATTACTATATATGGGTTAAAAACATAATTACTTTTTTCTGAAGGAACAATCATGTGCCTTTTTGCATGAGGCTGCCCTTATCTTACAATTATTATTACTATTACAAATATTATTCTTTTTTAAGAAGGGTATGTATATTTATAAAAGCAAATGGCAGAATGTGGCTGTTGTCCTGGGACACAGCATCCCACTTCAGCTGAATTAATAGCATTTTATGATCACTCAGTGTGCATGGATATGTATCAATAATGACTTCTCTTTCACCAGACCACAGGGACAAATTGCACCGTTGAAGCAGTGTGATAGTACTGCCTTGGGACCATGTTCCTCTCAGGTTAGTTTTATCTCACTCAGGTGGGGGAAATTTTGGAAAATACTTTCTGAGCTGAGAGAAAGGTGTTGTGAAGTGAAAATAAAGAATATGAAAAGTAAACAGGGGGTCATGAAATGCAGAAGGGAAAAAGGATAGATGGTATCAAAGGAGAAATAGAAATAAAACAAAGGTTTAGTGAAAAATAAATACTAAGGTGACCAAAGTATATTAACTCTGTCATACAAGTCATGTGTTTGATTAGAAACTGCCCAAAGACTTAATTTAATGTTGTATAAGAAAGATCATTTCTGTTTTAGTTTAATTTCTCACCAACATTTGCATTTCTCAAAACAATCTTTAAATTGTTTGGATTACTGACTTATTCTGTAATCAATTTCACAGAAAGAATTTATGAACTAGTAAAGAAAAAAGACAGTGTTCTATCTTTTCTGTTGCTGCTTCAATACTGATGCAGGAAATCATTTGCCTATTCTCAATTTTATTTGATAGAACAAAAACCCTAGGCAATAAAACTAAGGTCCAAGAAAAACATTTAGCTTGAAAAAAGCTTGAAAAATGTACCCTTGGAAAGACCACTGCTTACATGGGATTGTTCAACAAATTCCTATTGTGTGAGGTTTGGCATATACTTTCTAAAAATATAAGCATCTGGGGAAACCAGACAAAGCCCAGGTCTTGGACCAAACGAGGCATGCAGCGTGAATCTGTTAGCGATTATATCCATAATGAAATATGTGCCCAAATTTAGCAGTACAAAACCCCCAATACAATGTGAAAACACAGCATGTACAGCCCTTACCATAAAATATAGCCAACAGCGAAGGTGCACACTGCAGCCAGTCCACAGCTCCTGCTGGGATACTGATGATGTGTTGTTCTCATCTCGATTAATACAAAGGGCAAAACTGTTGTGTGCTGGAAAAAAACCAAAACAATAGAGGAAAACCAGGTGATACAAATGGTTCTGTATATTTTCATTTCAATTCTACAATAAGAAGCTTAATCTCAGAAACCCGAAGACAATTCTTGATGGTTAGAAAGACAAGGTAAAATAACTATAAAATTGGTTAATAACCCAACCAGTATCATCTCTCTAATGTCCAACTGTTGGAGAGAGCAGAGGAAAACTAAGTATCCAGAACGTGCTTTTTCTTTTGTTCAGGAATCTGAGGCAGATATTCCGTGAGTAAAAGGGAATGTGTCATGAAGGGACAGAGGTCCCAATCCCAGTCCGGCCCTCAAGTTGCTCTGTGATGTCTGGCATGTCACTCCAGTTATTTTCATCATTATAGTTAGGAGGCAATGCATCTGGTTTTCAGAGACTAAGTACAAACAATGCCAAATGCATGAATACAAATGGAGGTATTTAATGCTTCTGAGAATTAGGTTTAAATGTATCTCGATCTGGGGACTTGAAAACAGGGGACATATTTTCAAATGATAGCATCAATACCTCTGTTCCTCCATCTGCAAGACAGAAGCAATTATATTCAGAAAGGTGTTGTGAATCTTAATTTGTTAGTTGTGCAGAATAGTTTTAGATTCCCAAATAAATCATATGAAAGCCAAAGCTGTAAAAACCATTTTCAGCCACTTGTCTTTATTTAGCTGTTAAACTCTTTATTTTGTCATTTTCCCATACACATTTCCTACACTGCCCCTTCTGAGAAGACCTGTTCATCCAATTAATGTCAGCAGCATGAAAAACTGCATCCAGCCTGCCCCCAACCTCAATGTCTACATTTCAGAGTGCTGGCAGGCATGAAAATATACATAAGCAAAGAACAAATGTGCCAGGAAATAAACCCCATAATTTCTGAATATGGAAGCTAAACTCACTTAGGACCAGCATTAGTGGTGACTCCAGAAGAATACCCTTCCTCCATGGGGCCAAGCTATTTCTAGCATCTAAAGGGAATTACTTCAGCTGAGAGCTTGGCTCTAGGGCTTGGTAAGATTGACTGTGAACTCTCTTGCCCACTCCACAGGAAGGCCTGCAGGTGTAAGGATTGCAAGGGCAGCCTAAATCCTAATTCAGGTTCTGTCCTTCCCCAGGTACTTGATCACCAACTGGAAAAGAAAGTTATGGTGTACACTTGCCACATTCTACCATCATGTAGTTTTGGGGGAAGCTGGAGAGTCAGATTTTTAAGTTTGCAATATTTACAATGTAAACCCACAGTGATTTTCACCTGCGTGCAAATAGGAAAGGCACGGAGTAGAAATATCCTTGCGTGGATTACAGGTTCAACTGAGATGAAACCACAGTGGGGTCTAAGCCTTTAAAAACTGCAAAGAAGAATGGTTTGAATGGGAAATGGTAATGCTCTCGCTGAGAGATGTAACATAATTGAATTGGATAACTGTTCTGATTTTCAAGGCATTAGTAATTAATGACTAGCATTTGGAGAATGTCAGGTGGATAATACAGCTGTTAGGGGAGCTTTCAATTTCTTCATCTTTTAACAACTTGTTCCACCCCCATCCCTTTAAAGGGTATAAATCAGCATCAAGGGAATGCAGAGATGTTTTACGTGTGGTCTGCTATAAAGGTGCCCACCATTAGATGAAAGGTCTGTGAACTGCAGAGGACCTTCAGAATCCATGATCAGGGACTGCAAAGCAAGCCCTGGAGATTCACCTGCACATCTTGTGTCTGTTTGGAAAAGGTCTCCAGGCAGAGAGAGATCAGTGCCACTCTCTGAAGAGACCCCAAAGCAGAGCAGCTGGAGGCTGTGCAAATGTCTCCTGCCCTGTGCCCATAACTTACTCAGAGAAAAAAACAGAAGACAACAACGACTATTAAGTCCACTCTTGATATTCCTTGTACAATGTATTCTTATGATCCAGTCATTTAGTTTTAGCTCTACGCTCTATGGATGATTGTTACAGAGCTTGTGAGCTCGGTTTCTCCATGTAAATGTTTACCACTTTCAATTCTGCTTGTTGATGAGTTCCTCATTGATGATAACAACTCAACAGCTTGCCAATTAAAAAGTAGTTAAAATAATTTCAGCAATCAAGCCTTCATCTAGAATACTCTTCTCCCTTCCCTCCTCCCAATTCTTGTGGTTATATAATAAAATAGGTTACTATTTTTCTAAATTCTCACTTTTGTTCTTTTCTAACAGTTAGGGATGGGGGGAGTAGTGGATAACAAACTGTGCCACTGAAGAGTTTGCGTACGAAATTCTTTTAAAAGTGAAATTAGAAGTGTGAGGAGAAAATCAGAGATATGCATCTTTAATCTTAGTCTATTAGAGCAAATGTCAATGCTACATGCAAACACTGCAGTTTTACAAATTTGGACGAACTTTGGTTTAAAATGTTTTTGTGAAAGTGCTGCTCTAAAAAGCTGCTCAGATCCTTTACCAAACCACAACCAAGATAAAATTTCCTTTCTCTACATTTCAGCTCCTCCAAAAACCTTTATTGAAAAAACATGAAATTTTGTAGTCTGGGATATCTTCTATCCAACAGTGCCAAGTAAAACTCTATAGACTGAAGCATAGTGAAGATGATCAGGGGTCAAATGTGCTTGCAGTGGGTCCATCAGGGCTGGGTATTCTGCAGGGGACCTAAGATTTCATATCCTCTAATGTTTTTGCCACCTGATTTCTGAATAAACAGACCAATGGGAATCTGAGGCTTAGAGAGAAAATAGCATTGATATTTCCCTGACCTGCCTAAAGATCACGCTGTGCCGATCAAACATACCTGGCAGGTACCTCTGGGACTGATCCCTTTTGCTTACTGGCATGCGCGGGGGACAAAACCACATTTCTCACCCCGTTTGCCAAAGTGTCTCCAGGGGCTTGCTTACTTCAGAGAAGACTGAGGAATGAGGAAGTTCAAATAACAAGGAGGTTTAAATGGTAAGGATGATTAGCTGCTCTAACAACTTTCCAGTAGTTGCCATTTTTCACCATTAAATTTCTTTAAGAAATGAACAAATACATATAATGACTAAGAGTATAATGACTAGTATAATACTATAATAGTAGTAAACTGTGCTAGCACTGCTAATTAATGCTATATTGATAAGGCACTTTTATTATGGAGTAAGTAGTTACAAGCAAAACTGTATTTTTACCTGGACATCCTATTCTCCTCCCACTGAGACCAGGTGACCCTGTGAGATAGTTTTGCCTGTATGACTGTGCTGACACAAGAGACTTGTGCTGGGCACTGTTGTGGCCACACCAGGGAGCACCATTCCCACTGTCCAGGAAGGCAACCCTCACTGCACATGTTCCCTGTGGTGACTGCAGGCTCAGGGTAGTCCCCAGCCCCCAGCCCGGCCCAGGCAGCAGTGGGGGAGATAAAAAACCCTGTATCATTAGCAGGAGTTCTTAGACTGAGCTTTTTCAGGGCTCAATAACTGTATCTACTTACAAGAAAATGTACCTTGTCAGCTTCTCCACTTGCGACTGTGGAGCTACCTGCAAGGTGTCCTCCCAGCAGCAAATCCTTTTTTCTTCTGGAGTGCCAAGACAGCAGCCCTCAGACCCATTTTCTACCCCTCTCTGAAGGATTAATCTGCCAAGACCACTTTGTGAGCTGAAGAGTTGACCATAAGCCCCCACTACCCAGCCACAGCATTGCCCTGCTCAGACCCCGTCACTGCCTGCCTCTGCCGCTGCTGGAAAGGCAGCTTTGACAGATCTTTTTGCTAGGAAGTGCTGATCTCAGCAGAGCAGAAAGCTGCAACTTCCTCCCATTCTGTGTCTACCACATGGCATCGCTTTCCAAGGACCCACCACCTACAAGTGGTGAAGAAAGACGGCTTGCCCAATCTCCAACTGCTAGCAGTGATGCATGAAAACAGAGAAAGCAGCACAATGCACAAGACCCTGGATGAAATGTGAAGGAAGGTAATCATATGGAGAATCTGATCCACAGGACACTCTGGAGACTGACTCCAGAGAAGCAACCTCTGAGTGAAGCTGAATTAGCACACACTATAAAAAAAGCCATCCTGGGATCTGCAGGTGGATTAATTCCTAGAGCCACTGTCACAGCTTCCTGAGAGAAACTCTGCTCATTAATAACTCTTTAAAAGATATTACTAAAATATGTACCACCCCCCACATGGTATATATGTGCCTAATGACATTTGAGACCAGAAAATCACATTACAAATATGCACCACAACTGCAGTGTTGGGTTGGGAAGCTGAGCTCTGATGGAGAACTGTGCTTCCCCATTTTAGGTGTGTTCTGCAACAGTTAGTTGGAAAAAAAGATTTTATGCAAATTAGGTACATTAACAATGAGTTCTGTAATAGTCCTTAGGCAATTAAGTGCTCATTCTTGAAAGCCTGATTATATATTTTATCTTCCAACCAGTAAGTGCTGCTTTTTTTAACACTGGTTTCAACAGTACCTTACTTGGCCTTTTCTCTCTTCCTTAACTGTGTTTTAAATGGAATGTTAAAACTTTTCAAAAGGTACTAAAGTGCTAAAGTGACTGCCTTATGTATTGTATCTTTAGCACAAACATGGTAGTGATGTCTTCCGAAGTCATCCTCCTGATCTGCACTGGTTGTCCAGAACTCCCTTTATGACAAGGAGTTCAGTCTATAGAGGCATCTCAGATGCCCAGGTAGCTTGCAGAAGTTCTGTACGAATGGTTTGAGGATCACAAAAACTGTGATTATAATTCACTTCAACCAACAGACCGACTTGTTACTCAATTTGATCGGACTAAAACTACAAGGTATAGGACATTTTAATTAAATGGAAATACTGTGCACCTCTGAGGCCTACATCATGACATTCAGCCCATGTTCTTAAGAGACAGGGAAAGCCCAGCGACAAGAAAGGAGGTCTTGCAGTTTTGATGTCCACCAACATTTTAATTGATGGACTTGAAGCCTCCTGGGAGTGCTGGTGTGCCCTGCAACAAGGAGGCTGCAAATAGGTTTTCACCCACAGAGCCTGTACAGCCAGGGACCTGGAGGGCTACATCTGCCACCCAAAGCTGTGTCCACGTCAAAGCCTGTGCCCTGGCAAGGGCAGCTGCTTCAATATATGCTGGGGATACCACCCTACAGCACTTTGCCACCGTGCCTGAGACTTTTGCTGGTACAAATTCGTCAGTGCTCCCCTTCTTTGCACCCTTCTGTGAAAACTGCTGTGTTTGCTGGCTGCCTCTGTTTTCTGACTTTTTAAATTTGCCTATAAAATATAGTTTCCATCAGCAGGATGTTACCCTTCCCCTTTTTCTTCTGAACTCACAAGATTACGTTGCTAAACAGCTGCTCCACGTCAGACTGAGTGAAACAGTCTGTCTGCCACTCCTTCTTCCGTCTCAGGGGTTTGTGCAGCACCTTGAGATAAAGGTTTTACAGACCAGCAAACTGACCTATGCCCATTCCTCTGAATTTAAATCCACTACTAGTGTGTTCACTCTGGAAACCAATACTAATAGGCATAAAAATCCCTACAGTTGTAGTCAGTGCCATTTGTAAAGTAACAGCAGCTAAAAAGCTCATTTTTCTGCATGCTCCTAGCACAGTACCACAGAAAACCAGATCAGGAACTAGTAAAATAGGGGTATGATTATGATTTACTCCTTGAGAAACTTCTGAGAAAGGAACAGCTGGCAAGAGAGTATTTATGTGTTGTCTGAAGGATGGTACCTTCTACCAAAGCAGCCTAATCCATAAAGAGAGCAGCAGGATATCAGAGCTGGGTGCATAATAAATTGGAATCCTTGAGTGAGTCGGAGCCGTTACGAGACTGAAAGCACTGGTAGCACTTTTCCTCTTACAAATGAGAAATTATAACTATTAAATGAGACATGCTGATGCACAGGATGCACTCCAAGGCAGCCACAGACGGCTCACTAATTGTTATGGTAGGTTGAAGGAGGAAGAAGTATTATATGATCTAAACAAAGACCAATACCTTATAACACCACAAAACACATAAGAGCCAAAGGTAACCATTTTCAATCAATATGAGAGTGTAGAGTTATTTGAAAAGAAAATTAACACTTCCTCTTTAATGTTACCTCTCTTTTCCTCTTTTCTGTAGATAAACACAATGGACACGGCATTCCTGGCTTAAGAGGATTTGTATCACTTTCTCCACGCATATCTGATGTTGTCAGCTTTGTTCTTGTTTCTTCTGACACATACAGTATATACTATATGTTGAAATAGCAGTGTCAATCTGATCTCACCCTATGACTGTACTAGTGTCAGGGAGGTTATATATAGGCATTTATCTATAGAATTTCCACAGTGCCAATCACTAAAGCACTTCAGCGCTGCAAAAGCTTTACTAAACATACCCTCACAGCAGCCCTGATCTGAAGGGGCAGGATATCCTATCCTCATTTTGAAGAAGGGCAAGATGGAGATGGCATGCCTTACTCAAGGTCATGTAGGGTAGCTATGGGGGAATGAAGAACCACATCATATTCCTCAGTTCCATTCCTGGGTGTTAGCCTAAGATGAGCAAGCATGTATAGAGAAATAACAAAAATTTGGTACGAAAGCCAATCAGGTTTATAGCTCTGAGACATCTTGGCCCTTTCAGCATCTATCAGTTGTTACCCTGACTGACCCTCTGTCCTGGTTCCCCTCTGCTTTAGGAGGCTTCTTCAATTGCCTCTGTCTGAGCTGTCTGTCTCTCTTCCATCTCAGCTCCTGCTGCTCCAAGCTGCTTTCTTGTGGCTCCTATCCTTAATACCTTAACATGACACACAAAATCTTGGTCACTTGGACTTGAAACAAGATGATGGTAAGGACCTGTCTTGGTTTGAGACAAAACCTAATACTCCAAGTCTAATACTCCAAGTCCAGAAGAAAAAGAGAAACTAAAATCCTAAAAAAAGGAAGAAAAAAAAACTTCTTCTCTCTCTTCCGCTCAAAGAAAAAAAAAAAGAAAAAACTCTTACCAGCCACCGTCCCCTACACCTAACCTTAAACAAATATTCTTGTAGACTGTTTTTTTCCTCCCCTCTCAAATACAAACAAACATAAAATTTATTTCCTAGGCATAAAGCAGACAATATAAAATATATCATACACCATAAAAATCACCCTAAAACAGGACCTAACACAGCACATACAGTATAGCAAAACTGTGTAAAACCAGTGCCATGTTGTCAAATGGAACTGCATTGCTACATATTTTATTTTCTTTAACTTTGTTTAATTCAACATAACTACTTTTAATGCTTGTAATGTATGAAGTTAGCATTAAACACATGCCAAGTGCAATGTCACATAAATCACCTCTCTCCCTTTGCTGGGATCCCTTAGCCAGGCTTTCTTGTTCATTCTGTCATGTGCCCAAACTCTCCAGTCAGCTCCTCACAGCAGGCACTACTTGACCCTTAGGAGACTTTTAAAATACAAGACAGTCAGCAAAGTCCTGGTTCTGTGCACCAGACCCTAATTTACTTTCAACCTCAAGTCTTTATTTTTGCCATGAAATCCTTAGAAAAAACACGTTATTAACAACATGGAATATACACATGGATATATCCTGTGATTAATGCAATCGTTGCAATGAGTGCAAGGAGCACTCATTAATCGCAGTGTTATGCAAAGTAATTTTTCTACATATTTTGCTCAGTTTATTTGCCAGTTGAACCACCTGCCCTAGAATTTCTCAAGCTACTATTTGCTAAAAGGTTTATCTAGGCAAAGAAATACAGTTGTCACTTACAATTATCCTTAAAATCAATGCGTATACACACACACACACAGACTTTTACATGTATTACAAGATTTAATTTGTATGAATGAATATTTTACTTTTTTTGCAGGTTATGCTGAAAAAGTGCTTGTAAAGTCATTGAGCCTCATGTATTCCTAGCAAAAAAATCACTTAAGAGAGCTTGAAGATGTATTTTAGCAATGGTTTAAACAAGATTACTCACATGGAAAATAGTATTCCTCTCCCTGAAAAGAAAAATCTTTCCATACCATGACTCCAAGGCTTCAAAAGGGGAAAAATAATTTGTATCAATATGTTTTCTAAAAGGCTTCCACAGGAGGATATTTTTGGCTTTGTGATAGCCAAAGTACCCTCTTTCTAACCTGAAAACATTGGACTCTGAATCTGTCACTGGTCCAGGACCAAATATTGCTTGTCCTGGGCTTTGGGCCAGTATAATTTGGGGAAAGAAATTCCACATTTGGGAAAATAAAAAGACCATTATTTGTCAGTTTCTTTTTCAAGTGGTGACTCTTTGATGGTATTCGGAAATCTAAAATCTTGGAAGTGGTTACTGAGGGACTGGATTTATTGGGTGTTGTGTAGGTGAGGTAGCCAAAGGTCGAACTTTGGTCTATCACATGGTGATTGTAACTATCTGCAATATGGTTCAAACAATTTATCACACAGACATTGTTATTATGTTTATTTAATTATTTCTTTACATTGTACATGTAAACTCCTTTAACAAATAGCTCTAGAGGACGTAACCTCCTAAGCATTTTTGTCATATTACAGAAAGCAGTAGCAGACTAAGGTGAGAACAGTCTCACTGCTGCAACCAACACTCTGTCTGTCCCCCCAGTTTTACGGGATGTTGATTGCCCTGAGCCTTCTGAACAGCACGTACTCCACTGCAAGGCAGAGCTGCATGAGGGAAGAGTTCCTCAAGAAACAGTGCATGTGCCCAAAACACTGCTCTACCATCAGCTCTGCATCCCTGAAGCCTGTGCAGCAGCACAGGGCTAAGATGTGTGGCAGCGGCTGCCAAGTGATCCAATACACAGTGACAAGCCGTGGCCAGGCACCAAGGAAGATGCTTGTCTTGTGCTCTATGCCCAGGATGCAGAAGGCCAAGGCTGGGTCTAGAGGCATCACTAGATGATTAAGACTAGGAGTGACTGAGGCACTAGCATGTGTTGAGGTGCAGAAAAGAGGGGGTAAGTGGTGAGGGTGTAGGGAAACCAAGAGGCATGGGCTGGGTTTCAGCATTTTTTGAAAGGCAGATGGAGTAGCAGGTATGGTTGAAAAACTTGCTGAGGGTGAAAATGAATTTTTGCAGAAAAGCAGGGGAAGAAGGAAGATGCAGCCTTGCTTGTGGGTCTCCTAGAGCTGCTTCTCCTCTGCAAAGAAGGCACATGAGCAAACAAGCCTGGGAACATCCTGAATTAAGGCCTTCTGCCATGAAAATACACTGACATTCCCTACTTGTTTTACCCACTGTATGACACACTTTATTTAGGAGAGTCATTTTGCTTCAAATACAATTAGTTCTAAATGCTATTGTTCATCTTAAAACAATTGTTATTTTGATTGATAGTAAAAGCCTCCACACCATAGTAAAGACAGGATTGTTGGGCACAAAGACATTACAAAATCTATAACCTGACCCTTTAAAACCCAACTTGAACCATCAGATTTGACTTATGAGACTAGTAACAATAGTGCTTCATGCAAAAAGCATTAGGTTAAGGCTGGATCAGGCTAAGTTGCCAAACACACCCTGGCATAATTAATCAAGAATATTTCAAAAACAGATTGCCTCCAAGAGGTTATTGATTTCCTGTCACGACACGTTTTCCTCATGAGGTGCTACAATGCTATGTATCTGAGATGTGCTGGCGTGTATTTTTCAGTGACTAAGCCTTGATCTATCTTCCTGGATTCCTGCCACTGGTGCACTGACATCTGCAACTACTCATGTTTGACAGTCTCATGCATGAGCTATGTGGCTTCCAACTTGGACGGGATTAGTATAGGAGACTTTCAGAATACTTCAGATGTAATTGAAAGCAGATAAATACAAGGGTCTCAAGAGGGTGGCATGCTTTTTACAAATGGCATCACATTAAATCACGTGTATAAATGCTTGGACTAAGAAAGATCTCAGTGCTAACCAGTATAGTATGCAAGAAAGTGTTTGTCCTTGTTCTTAAATATGTATGAATCCTGATAACGTCATTTCTTTCTAAAATCCAAATAAAGTGCATGGCTGAAGTGCAGTTTAGACAAGCATGAAAAGGTACACATTTGGGGAGAAGGGCAGGAGAAGAGGAACGTATTCAGAGACTGACAGGTGCTCTGCCTTTCCCCCATGCCTGCATTAAGGCATTCACATCTTCTGTGAACCATCCCTGCCAAGAGATGAGAGCTGAAAACAATATACATCACATAACTTAAGGTTATACTGTTATAGTGTCTAATATCAGTAAATCACAAGTGATGTTTTCTTTTAGAGCAAAATTTAGCCACATTCCTTACAGAGAAGACATTTCTATTATCTGGTTTTTCTCAGAAAATGTGGACATTGATATCGTAATCTGCAAATGTATTCTGTACATATTTACTGAATACTGTAAAATAGAAGATGCAAATAAAACTGACGTTAACACTGCTGTAAAGAGTTTATCTTTCACATTTCGTTACTTTTTTAGACTCTGAACTCTGTAAACATAAGTAATCTTGCTTTAACACAAATAATGAAGAGCTTGATAAGAAAAAAACAAAAAAACCTTTCTGTGGGAAATGGCCTTTCTTGCTGTCAAATACCTTTTTGAGGATTACAGTGATGGGCAGTATACAAACATCATGAAAGGACAGTGATACTGAACATATACAGTATCAAAGGGCTCCAAGATGATCAGGTTGCAGTGGAGCTGTGACATCCATAGTATTAAAGCTATGGGCTCCTTTGGGTTCTCTTGCAGACTCTGGCCTGAGTTTTTTCTCTTCAGTTTAATGTTGGTATGCCTGTCTCTGCTTCCCTCACTTACAGCTCTGTCCCCAGCCAGGCTGATCTCACTGAGCTGTTAAGTGACCTGCATGGCTTTTCTGTTTTAAATGTGAAAAAGGAAGGAGAACCAGAGACAAAATGTGATATTTATCACACAGTAGCATTTTTCCTAGCTAGCAGAGGAGCAGAAAAACAGCAGTTACCATGTGCAAGGTCAGTTGTGGTTGGGAGAGCAGTGTGTGAACAGCAGGGCTGCAATGGGATGAGTGGTTTCATGTCTTGTACTTGGGAGAACCCTGAAGGGAGGAGGACTTCTTACTCTGCTTGGTATCACAGCTCCTTTCATGGAATAAAGTCCTCAGGAACTTCTGCTCCGGCCTCCCAGATGAGGTCCATGGTAGTTAAAGTGAAGTACCACTTTCCATCCCACAATCCTGATAAATGTGGCCTAAGGAATCCATTACTTTGGTGGTAATTGTAGCATCATAATGCATTTTTTTTGGTACTAGAAATTTAATCTGTATTCTCCTATTGCCACATGGATTCCAGAGAGAACTTCCTTTGCAGCACCTGCTCATAAAGCTGTACAATCAGTCTTCTGTAAGTTTTGTCATGTATGCTTCAGCTGGTCTGAGCTCTTCTGTGCTGTGGGATGGATGCCAGCATTGGGACTGAGGTCACCCACACATGCAAATAGTTCATGACATTTTTTCTTTAAACATAAGAAACACCTTTTTTTTTTGACTGTGAAGGTGATCAAACACAGTAAGTGGTTGCCCAGAGAGGCTGTGGGGTCTCCATCCTTGGTGGTATTCAAAATCTGACTGGACACTATCCTAGGCCACTGGCTCCACCTGACTGTGCCTGAGCAATGGGCTTGGACAAAAAAATATCCATGGCTGCCTTCTGACTACAGCAACTCTTTGATTCTATGACCCTAATAGCCTGGCCGTTATGGTCACTGGCATTTATATCCAGACTTGTCAACCGTCAGTGTCTCTTGTCCGTCTCCACTCCCTGGCCAACACTGGGTGTTGTAAGAAGGTGCTGCTTTTTGTACATCGTTTTTGATACCACTCCCTTGCATTCTTGGGTAAGAGTAGAGAAGGAAAGAGAGATGAACGAACCTGACCTGCAGTATTTCTGCCCTCTGCCCTTCAGAAGTCTCTCTTGAGTATTCTTTCTTGAAGAATCTCAGTATTTTCTTTATAGAACTATAACACCATTTTTTAACTGGGGAGCAGCAAGATGACAGAAGAGCCGCAGCTCTACATGTTTGCCTCATTGTTAATGGTCACATTAATGGAGCGTGAATGTGTGTTTGAAGCAGAAGATTATGGAAATGCCTTGGAGGTGGAAACAGACTGGCCAGTCACTACATGTATTTCATAATGTAAGTCTGTTGCAGGACTCAAGTGAAAGAATTGCAGAGTCAACCCTTACAAACAAGGAAGATCACTACAAATGTGTAATTGAAGAATAATTGTGATCCCAAGATGCCTGAGACTATCTGATTGACCTTACACTGGGGAATGGTGTCTGTTTGGTATGGGAAAATGCACATTTAATTAAAAACATGTGAACTCCAAAGCAGTGATATTTTCCACTGGGACAAAGCATTAAGGATAACTCCCCTGCTAAGAGAAAGACCAAAGAACCACCTCAAGTGCATGAGGCTGCAGTGCAGGTGTGGGAGCCAGTATGGTGGGCTGTGTGGGCCCAGGAAGCTGAGAGATGGGAGACTTCTTCCAAACAACAGGCTAGCTGAGAAAGGCTGGTTACAGCCTCTCTCTCCAGAACTGGAGCTGCAGCCACCTCAGCTGTGCTGGCTGAAAGACCGACTGGCTCCGATTTGGGTCCACGCCAAGCCAAGGCAACAAGGTATGAGGAGCCCATAGTGGAGACCACAAGGATGGCAGCTACTCTCCCAGGACTGAGGAGGACTGACTTAAGAGCATTGCAAAGGCAAAGCAAAAGAAGAGGGAACTTACCTAACACTGTTGGTTTATTCATTATGGGCTTCCCCAAGGCATTTTCCCCTCCCAAGTAAGGCTATATTTGCTTTAAGACTTTGGAGCCACTGCTAGCAAGCACTTAAGCACTGCTGCTCAGGGGCACCCACGTGTGTAATTCACTTCTGCAAGTTTCTAGGCGGGGTCTTGTGCCAGTGTTATTTTCAGCAAGAACACCTAAGTGATCAAACCCGCCTGTGTGACTGGCAGCAGTGCTGGGTAGAGAGAGGGTACATAATGTACACACACTCGGCACTCCTGTTTCTTCTTTGCTGCTGCTGCTGCTGCTGTAGTGCATTCTTAATAGCTTACTAAACTTTGTACTGGCCCTTCTGCAGAAGGGACCTGGCAACAGAATAGTATTTGTATTTTAATTATTTGACCTATTGGCCTGCCTTGTTGGGCAGGCTTCTTTAGCCCTATAACCAACTTCTTTATGACTTTCACTATTGAACAAAATTAAAATAATAGGAAAAACCTGCTACTCTGATGAAATGTCCAAGGGCAAAGGAACTACTACAAAAAGACTTAGTGTTATCTTATGGTCCTCAGATAAATCCTAAACTTTAATCAGGTATCTCTAAAACATTCTCCAGTGCATGACACTGCTTTGTCATCTCACGAATATCAATTACCATTCTGCCACTTTACTGTAAAACAAAGGACTGAAATAAACCAAAATCCCAAACTTTTTAGTGAACTGTGACAAGAAGTGCAATAAGAGACCCTTGACATCCCTATGGGAGCAGCTGTCAGGATTATGAGAGAATAATTCTTTGTAATGGTCTTAGTAATTACAATAAATTCTGACTGTCAGTATGCTTTATAAAAATTCCAATTAACTGTTATAATATTTCTGTGAGACAGTGGGGAAGAAAAACAAAATCACTTTATCAGTGAAGATTTGCGCACAGAGAAAGAAAAAGCATCTTGTCTAAAGCAAGGCAAAAGGCAAACAGTGATGTATTTCGAACTGGAATGCAGGTGCTGGCAATGCCTTCCACTGGGCTCAGCCCACTATAACACTCCCTTGTCAGGAGGTCAAAGTTGGAACAATACTGGTGGGAAGCACACAGCTACTTAGGGGCATCAATGTACTGACCCTCTTATATTCATAGCAGCAGGGGAAAATCATGTGGATAAAATCCAGTAGTTTAGGCACCCAATCAAAGCTGATTATTTCAAAACTTTTTATTAAATGTGAGCTCATCTGCCTCTCTAAATGTCAATGTAAACAAGCTAGAGGGAACACAAAAAGGCCAGAGGAATAGTTGAGCTGTTGCCTGTTAAATTTATTTAACATTTTATTTTGCCTGTTCTGACCCCTCTCTTCTGGTGAAAGCAGAGAACAACTGGGGGCTTAAAACCAATGGACTTCAGCTTCAGGGCGACTTAGACAGGTTCCACGAACCGGAGACCAGGCTTAGCAGCACGCATCCTAGTGACTCATATGGTTGAGATTCAAGGATTCATGGCAGGTCTTCAGTTAGGCGCATCTCAGAAAGCAGAAGTAATGCAGCTCCCTGACTAGGGAGCCAGGAACATCATCATAGTATTTGTGAAGGAGTTTCTGTACTGTTTCCCATCTCCCCTTCCCAGGAAAAGTCAACAACACCTTTAGAAATAACCACAAGTCTAAAGAAACTAATAGAAACTGTGCTTTAGAAACAGAACAGAGTTTTCATAACTATAAATTATTTACATAATTAAAGTGTGTAAGTGGCAGCACTAACCCCTGTGCCTCGATCCTTCAGGAAACCCCTACTGATCCTTCTCCTCTAGTGATAGCTGAGACACAAGATCCTTTCCCAGGCAGAAAGACCGAAGGAGATTTCTACTGTACTTCCCCCAGTGTACTTGACAGATGATGGACTGTTTTGGACAAAAAGTGGAGAGGCCTTCTCACTCTGCATCTGGGAGAGGTCAACAGCCCTTCTGGCCAGTAAATCCTTTTCTAAGTGTTGAGAGTTGCAGGAAATCAACTGTTTACAGCTGGTTTTGTGATGCAAGGGCTAATAATAAAAAAAAATGTATTTCTGTGAAATGCAAACAATGTGGATTTAGCCCTTTTTAAAAATTTTAAAGTAAAAAACAACTCTACTTTTTCCTCTCAAAAATAAAAAAAATGTTGAAGTATTTATTTGAGTCAATCAGAAACACCGTTTTACATTAGAAACTATAGAAACATAGAATACCCTGAACTGGAAGGGACCCACAAAGATCATTGAAGTCCAACTCCTAACCCTGCACAGGACACCCCATGAGTCACACCATGTTCCTGAGAGACTTGTTCAAACACTCCTTGAACCCTACCAGGTTTGGTGCCATAACCACTGCCCTGGTGCCTGATCCAGTACCCAGGCAACCTCTGGGTGAAGAACCTTTTCCTAATATCCAACCTAAACCTGCCCTGACACAACTTCATGCCATTCCCTTGGGTCCTGTCACTGGTCACCACAGAGAAGAGATCAGTGTCTGCTCTTCCTCTTCCCCTCACGAGGGAGCTGTAGAGAGCTATCAGGTCTCCCCTCGGCCTCTCCTAGGCTGAAGAGACCAAGTGACCTCAGCTACACTTTGTATGGCTTCCCCTCACTCCATTAACATGGGTGCTCCTGATCAGAAAGGTGTGAAGGCTGAAGGCAGCAATGTTGGTGCCCTGTAATGATTCCTTTGGCATGACTTTTCCAGCCCCTGTGTCCCCTGAGCTGAACTGGCTTTCTGAACCCTAACCCTAATCCTAACAATAATGGAACCTGGGTGCTAAGGCTGAGGTCCATTATCACCATGGGTGACCCAGACCAGAAAGGTGTGAAGGCAGCAAGGTTGGTGCTCTGCAGTGATCCCCTTGGCATGACTTTTGCAGTCCCAGTGTCCCTGGAGCCTTAGGCTTTCTGTCTCTCTGAACTCTAACTGTAATGGAATCTTGGCACTGCTTCTGAGGTCCCCAGCACAACAGTGGCCCAGATTAGAAAAGAGGGAAAGCAAAAAATGCTGGTGCCCTGCTGTGATCCCTTTGGCATGACTTTTCCAACCCCAGTGTCCATGGAGCAGTAGGCTTTTTGTCTCTGTGAACCATAACTTTGTTTGAATTTAATATGTGACTAGCTCTGGTGGTAATGTAATTGACCAATGATGTTGAAAAAATGTCCCAATGCCTACTAGAATTCCTCTGAGAAGAACAGCTGCGTGTAGTGCGTGAAATATATTTGAAATTGGAGGAAGTATTTGGAATATCTCCCTAAAAGTAATTTTTCATCAAGGCCATTAGCACTCTATTTGTCAAAGCATTCAAAAAGCTACTTAATTTTGTTAGACTCATTGCTAATGCTGCTGCCTATGTTGAGACAGTAATAATCTCCCATTTAATAGGAAGCCACATTCTTTCATTTTGGGTGAGGATTTGTAAATGGCAGTCTATTCATCCATTTATCAATTCCAGATGTATTTAATAGTCCTTCAAACTGAAAGTGAGAAAACAAAAATTAGATTAATTGTAATATGGTAAAAGTCTTCAGTATTTGATACCATGCTTTCTGCCCTCTAAGGACTCCTAAATCACTTCAACTACTGTTTTGGTGCCATGGTTGTACTGAGAGCAGAGAAACCTCCAGCCAACTTTGTTTGGATGAGCCACCACAAGCTGAAGTGTTCTTTCTCCTCCCACCTTTCACCTCTTTTCTCTATAAAATTCCTTTTCTCTTTTCTGCTTCCAGCCTCACATTGCCTGGACGCTGCTCAGGTTCTTCATTCTCTCTCCACCTGTGCTGAACAGTATGAATATGGGTGTTAGCGAGGTCTTTATCAGTGGAAGATCTGTCTGGCTTTTAATAGGAAAGAAAATTCCCTGTCCTATCTTTCTTCTTTATGCTCTATTCTGGTATCACACACAAGACAAGGTGCTGCTTCATTCACAGCCACAGCAACAGGCAGGCTTTACAGAGATGGTAAAAGGCAGTTACGAAGTCCTCCGAGGAGAATAGCCTATGGAGGTTGGAGAAAAAGCATTATTGTTTATGTATGTTCTATTTTAAAATGTGAAGTGGGAGAAAAGAAATTACATCATTGGTATTTTTAACATTGTGAAAGTCTTGCAAGGACAGGAAAAAAAATGAAGCAGTGGCAAAAACTGAACCAACTGGACATCCAGAGCTCAGGGAACATAAGGAGGGTAGGCAAAGTGCATAAGTCACTGGAGACAATATATTGCACATCATGAATGCAAGTTCTTGCTATTAATGTGGCAAAAAATATTTATGCTCTCTTCTCAGTGAGAGATGGGCAACTTACCTTGCATCTCAAGCAGATGTATGCATGGCAAAAGCACAGACAGAACAGAACAGATGGAGAACATGTGAGTCAAAGCACACTCTATAAACAGATATTACAGAAGTAGATAGGTAGAAGACATTTTTATTAAGTGCTCTTAGCATTTCCTTGGGAACCTGTTCCTTTAGCATCAGTTCCTTTCTTGTAAGAAACCAAAAAATATTTGCTTTACTGATTGCTTTCATGCAAGTTTTGGGAATCAGACCTATAGCATGGAAGCTTAGCACTGCTAATGATATTTGTGTAGGATTGTATGTATGTATGTATGTACCTATAGTGGGTTGACCATGGCTGGCCATCAAATGACCACCAAGCCACTCTATCATTTCCTTTCACAGTGGGACAGGGGAGAGAAAATAAATTAAAAAAAAACCCAGTAGGTTGAGACAGAGCATCTTACTAAAGTATAAGTTTGCACATGCATAAGCAAAGAAGAAAAGAAGTTTAATCTCTACTTCCCATTGGCAAGTGATGTTCAGCCACTTCCCGGGATGCAGGGCTTCAGCATGCACAGGGGTTGCTCTGGAAGGCGAACAATGTAAAATAATGAATGTACCCCATTCTTCCTCCCTCCCTTGGCTTTTATATCTGTGCTGATGTCATACAGTATGGAATATCCCTTTGGTTAATTTGGGTCAGCTGGCCTGGTTGTGTCCCCTCCCATGAACTTGCCCGCTTCCAGCATCCTAATANATAACTTTGTTTGAATTTAATATGTGACTAGCTCTGGTGGTAATGTAATTGACCAATGATGTTGAAAAAATGTCCCAATGCCTACTAGAATTCCTCTGAGAAGAACAGCTGCGTGTAGTGCGTGAAATATATTTGAAATTGGAGGAAGTATTTGGAATATCTCCCTAAAAGTAATTTTTCATCAAGGCCATTAGCACTCTATTTGTCAAAGCATTCAAAAAGCTACTTAATTTTGTTAGACTCATTGCTAATGCTGCTGCCTATGTTGGGACAGTAATAATCTCCCATTTAATAGGAAGCCACATTCTTTCATTTTGGGTGAGGATTTGTAAATGGCAGTCTATTCATCCATTTATCAATTCCAGATGTATTTAATAGTCCTTCAAACTGAAAGTGAGAAAACAAAAATTAGATTAATTGTAATATGGTAAAAGTCTTCAGTATTTGATACCATGCTTTCTGCCCTCTAAGGACTCCTAAATCACTTCAACTACTGTTTTGGTGCCATGGTTGTACTGAGAGCAGAGAAACCTCCAGCCAACTTTGTTTGGATGAGCCACCACAAGCTGAAGTGTTCTTTCTCCTCCCACCTTTCACCTCTTTTCTCTATAAAATTCCTTTTCTCTTTTCTGCTTCCAGCCTCACATTGCCTGGACGCTGCTCAGGTTCTTCATTCTCTCTCCACCTGTGCTGAACAGTATGAATATGGGTGTTAGCGAGGTCTTTATCAGTGGAAGATCTGTCTGGCTTTTAATAGGAAAGAAAATTCCCTGTCCTATCTTTCTTCTTTATGCTCTATTCTGGTATCACACACAAGACAAGGTGCTGCTTCATTCACAGCCACAGCAACAGGCAGGCTTTACAGAGATGGTAAAAGGCAGTTACGAAGTCCTCCGAGGAGAATAGCCTATGGAGGTTGGAGAAAAAGCATTATTGTTTATGTATGTTCTATTTTAAAATGTGAAGTGGGAGAAAAGAAATTACATCATTGGTATTTTTAACATTGTGAAAGTCTTGCAAGGACAGGAAAAAAAATGAAGCAGTGGCAAAAACTGAACCAACTGGACATCCAGAGCTCAGGGAACATAAGGAGGGTAGGCAAAGTGCATAAGTCACTGGAGACAATATATTGCACATCATGAATGCAAGTTCTTGCTATTAATGTGGCAAAAAATATTTATGCTCTCTTCTCAGTGAGAGATGGGCAACTTACCTTGCATCTCAAGCAGATGTATGCATGGCAAAAGCACAGACAGAACAGAACAGATGGAGAACATGTGAGTCAAAGCACACTCTATAAACAGATATTACAGAAGTAGATAGGTAGAAGACATTTTTATTAAGTGCTCTTAGCATTTCCTTGGGAACCTGTTCCTTTAGCATCAGTTCCTTTCTTGTAAGAAACCAAAAAATATTTGCTTTACTGATTGCTTTCATGCAAGTTTTGGGAATCAGACCTATAGCATGGAAGCTTAGCACTGCTAATGATATTTGTGTAGGATTGTATGTATGTATGTATGTACCTATAGTGGGTTGACCATGGCTGGCCATCAAATGACCACCAAGCCACTCTATCATTTCCTTTCACAGTGGGACAGGGGAGAGAAAATAAATTAAAAAAAAACCCAGTAGGTTGAGACAGAGCATCTTACTAAAGTATAAGTTTGCACATGCATAAGCAAAGAAGAAAAGAAGTTTAATCTCTACTTCCCATTGGCAAGTGATGTTCAGCCACTTCCCGGGATGCAGGGCTTCAGCATGCACAGGGGTTGCTCTGGAAGGCGAACAATGTAAAATAATGAATGTACCCCATTCTTCCTCCCTCCCTTGGCTTTTATATCTGTGCTGATGTCATACAGTA
Source organism: Erpornis zantholeuca (assembly GCA_013400515.1). Taxonomy (NCBI): domain Eukaryota; kingdom Metazoa; phylum Chordata; class Aves; order Passeriformes; family Timaliidae; genus Erpornis; species Erpornis zantholeuca. The sequence continues at coordinate 118,095 of VZTN01001885.1, read as the reverse complement.
TGGAATATCCCTTTGGTTAATTTGGGTCAGCTGGCCTGGTTGTGTCCCCTCCCATGAACTTGCCCGCTTCCAGCATCCTAATAGGGGGGTAAATGTTAGACAGTGCTGATGCTGTGCCAGTCCTGCTCAGGGAGATGTTCTGTATTTCTGTAATTCCTTCAATTTTCATCCTAAGATATCAGTAATTTTAAAATGTCATGCACCTTAAAAATAACATATGTTGTTGTTTTCACTCATAAGCACATACGTATGAGAACTACATGGATTTTCTTCAAATTCTGATGAAGTATTTTGGTTTCTTGAGGCACACCACCTCTTTGTAATACTTTCAGAAAGAAATCTATTGTAGGCTTTTCTTAAAGCCTACATGCAACCACCCAGTAAGTATTATTTAAAGTCAATTATTTTCAAGGTTTCCACTCAAAGATGAAGTTCTCTAAGATTCACTTCCCTCCTCTCTCTTTGCCATGTTTGAATTCTGACATTTGCTTGCAAAAGGATGAATGAACTCAGAGGCAATGCTACTATATTTTATCTGCCTAAAGAATGGCCAGCAAGGAGGTTTGCTTTATTTTCCTCAATGCCACATTGCCATAATATCATCTGCATCTGTCCATGCAGATAACTCTGCCATGTCAGATAACTCTTAAGAGTCCATGCACAATGGAAATGATCTTTCCACTTCTATGTCTCAAGTAATCTTTTTCACAATTACTGGATTACCTAAAACCACTTAGATAACCTTGGTACAGTTTAGATATACAAGAGAATTTAACATAACCAGGGCTTTTTTCCAAATGTTATTTTTTAACACTTCCTCCTATGAATCCTAAACAACTTTTTGTTATTCATCTCACTAACCATTCATGGATGAATGGCGATTACTGAATGTCTTAGAAACAACACCTTGAAAATGTCATTCAAATCAATTTTCAACAGCATGAGAGGCTAGGAGGTAATTCACACTTCTTTTATAATAATATTCTATAAGAGGTACTGTAGTCATCTGCTTTCCTACCACCTCCTCCAGAAGTAAAAGATTATAAATTCACTCTGATTTAGTGCAGCCAAATGTACCAGGCAGAGAAAACCACTGCAGACAGAATATGCTATTCAGACTGGTACATTATGAGAAAAGCCATCCCCATTATTGCCCCAAAAGTAACTTGTTCCTCCCAGTTCAGCAACAGCATGGAGGAATTCTGCAAGGCAGACCTGGAAATGTCTTTCCTTCTGTAAAGAGCATTTATCCATGGACAGCAACTCCAGAAGGATCCAAGCCTGGTATCTTGAACACCGCTTCCTTCTAATGAGAGAAGCTCAGAACCCTGCTTTGGCTTCCTAAATATCAGCTAACAATAAAATCCATGGAGTTCCTCTTCCTGAACTGGACCTTAGGGGTCCACTGAACCCTGAATCCTCAAACGTCAAGACAGCAGTATTCCAGCATTTGCTCATATGCAACTCTATCATGACTCTAAAACCAGCAGCAATTCAAGCCCCTAAGATGGGACAAAGGAGCTAGACACCTTATGGCTAAAAGATTGTTTCATCCTTTCAAGGGCCAACCTAAGAAGCTCATGCCACAGTATCTGGCACACAGTATCCGACACTTGAGATCAGTTTCTGCAGTTGGCACAATGTCCCCAGACCCCTAAGCCAAAGCAACAGCAGACTTGAACCACGGCTGAGGAATGTATGAAGCAATGAAACCCAAACCATCTACTTTCAAAGTCTGCCTGTATTACTGAATGCAGATGTAAAAAAGCACCAGCACTGATACTGCTAAGCTAATTTCCACAGTATATTCTATGTACACACACAAAGATTAAGCCAAAGGAATAAAAAAAGAGAGGGAAATATTGCCTATTTCCCCATATCAGATATGCAGACCAGGTGTCTTCCTGTAAGTCAGTTCCTTTCAGGCAAAACCTCTGATATATCTTACAGTTAAGAGTAAACCTACTTTTTAGCATAACATTTGAACCTAAGCTCATTGCTTCTGACGACTTCATATGAAGGATGCTGGCACCACACAGTCAAGGACACTGTAGTTCAAACCCCTCTCAAAGTGGGGTGCTGCATAATCTCTCATTTAATGTACTGAACAGCATGTACTTGCCATGAGTCTCAGCCTTACAGGGCTGCTGGAAAGGCAGCAAATATTCTGCTGTCTTTAAGGCCTTCTCCAGTTCTCCTGGTCAAAACAGTTTAACACTCTGTCAGTCTGACCAATGTCAGTGCCTCACGCAGGGAAAGATTCCTTTTCCCTTTCACCACACCTGGAGGCAACAAAGCTGACTTGCAGGCCAAAAAATATCCCCAACCTGTTTCAATCCTTCTATTTTTCAGCATGTTCCAGGACAATTTCTAGCCTCCATCATGGGGCTAAGAAACTCTTCACATGCTCATCTGATGTAATATCCTCTTCCCTGCAGTTCATCTGCAATCACCGCTGAGGATGACCACCACTCAGAGCCCACTTCCCACAAGATGGAAGACAGAGAGAAGTGACTTCTATGGGGTGTAGTTTTTGGGCTCCCATAGGGCCAAACAGGTCCCTCAGGCAGATCAGGGGACCTTCAGAGAATAAAAATGTGATGTTTTGGTATAATTTTTTAAGTAACTTCTTCATGTTGTTTATAGGTTTGAACCTTCCCATTATCAAAGCAGCTGAAGATTTAACCTCTCTGTGGTGCTCCCTAGCAGCACTGCAGCTACTGAGCTGATCACACGTCTGTCTGTCCCATTGGAGAACATTTCCTGTAAAAAGAATTTTTGGCATGGCTGCTTCATTCTGTGCCAGGAGCAGAAAGTCAATGCAGAGATTAGCAATCGATTTTCTAAGAAGTACCCCACAAATCAGGTCTCCTCTCTCTGTTTGCCTTCACATTTCTGCTAGAGCCTCTATAATTAATTTAAACAGATACAAGCACTTCTCCTCCTCTCCTTTTTGATGCGAGCTGTTTCAACAGACTGTGCAGCGAAGCTGCAGCAATTTCAAAGGCTTCCGCTCCCAGCGCAGAAGGGAGCAGCTGCAGGAATAGCTCTTTGAAGAGGAAATGGCACCCAATGGGACTGGCAGGCGGCTCCAAGCTGAGCTCAAAAAGCCCCCAAAGTCCTTGGGAGCATCTGAGGACATCAAAAGAGGAAAGAACTAGGCTGGGAGAAGCCTGAAGAATGACTTCCCCCCATCCCTGCAGCTTTTTTCTGTGTAAGCAGCAGGGTCCAGAGTAAGAGTCTTCCTCATATTTGGCTCAGATGATCCTACTTATACTGAAAGACTGGAAATAAGGGCTGAACATAATTGCAGTCCTGGATTATTCATTAAACTGTAAATGTATAAATATGTATTTACAAACACAAACATATCTATACAAATTTTGGACTCCTGTATTTCTACTAATGTAAGTAAGTATACAACCATATTTCAAAATGACTATAAAGCACTCACAGGGCTTCATGCATGTTTAACTGGTTAACTGATGAACTCACTGATAAGATTTATCTCAATGAAATGGTGCTTTTTTATGATGATTGCCAGTATACTCCTTTGTTATTTACAGCACAGGACACAATTTCCTACTGTCCCATTTAAGAGATTTATAGCAAATTCCATGGACAAAACAAAGACATCTTTGCTTCATGTATATGAATTTGTGTACAGGTACATACATACCCTCTCTGCCTCCAAAGCAGGTAACATCACTGACTCACTGCTGAATTTCATAATGGATAGAAACTTCTAGTGCTGATTTAATAGGCTTTACAGACCTCACAGGGCTGTATCCAGTGAAGCCCTTTGGGCTATGCCATTCCTGAAGGACTACTCCAGCTGAGGGGTAGCTCAAACAGCAGACAGGTTTTAGTAGCATGCCCACAGCGGCAATATTAGACCAAATGCATGTTCTTTTATGAAAGCTGCATGCTTCCCTAATTATTTATGTATAAATAAATGCCATTTTACTACACTGCTACAGCATGTAACTAACATGTTGTCTAGAAAATTAACTGACACAACAAATCCTGTAAATGCCTCTTCCTTGTCAGATTGCACTAATTATACACTGCATCAAACTTCTCCATCTTTGTCCTCCTAAATGGCAAATTCTTACTTTCCCTATCAATTTCACACTCCTCTCTTCACTTTTCGATTTTACTTTTGGAACAACTTAAGTTTGTGGACATAGAAACCTGAGAAAAGTGGTGCACCTACCTACTGTACATGTATTTATGCCCACATTTCTGCACATCCTTTGGCACAGATGTGGATGGCCTTTATCTGAGACTATATTAAGTTTGGCAGGACAACTCTGCATCCTGGCAGGAACTGCCCTCAAACAATTTCGCTCTATAAACAGTTTTGCTCTGCTATTAACATTAGGCCTACTGTTCTGATATTGCCCAACAAATTATGATAAAACATTATATTGTGACTATTTTATTATACATTGCAATTAATTGGCCAATGAACTCTATTAAAAACACTTATTTTTTCCTAAGCGTATAGGATGCTTAACTCAGTTATTAGATGATGTGGAAAAATATAAGGAACTAAGTTGAGATCAGTGGAATAATTACCATTTCCACTTCTCTCTGAAGTGAAAGGTTTGCTGATACTCCTTGACACCTCATATCTTAGCTGTATTTTCAATGTCTGACAGGGTCAGTTGTTGAGAGACAAAACCTCCATAGCCAGTTGTTTATACTTCTGACAGCAAAATTAGAATGCAAAGCAGGAAATAAACTGAAATAGTCTCATACTTGAATGGAATATAAACATTCTGCTTAATTAGGTCACTAAGCATATGTTTGTTTACTTGGATATTTTCTCTCTGGCAGTTCATCTCTGGGTAACACAACTATCTCAGTGGAGAGCGTGGAATTCCCATGGCAGATAACATGAGGTCGGTAATTTGGGGGTCAGAAAAGTATGCTTATTAGCACTATTTCAAATACCTCATAATGAAGGGAGTTAGAGTGTGAGAACAATACATGCCTCACTGGCTTTTGTGTCAGGTTGGTGTCTGCACAAAGGACAGCAGGGCCATTAGGGAGTTGGTTATAGCCATCTGAATTTCTGCCTGTCCCTGACTTACCTTCTTGGTTGATTATAATGCACAGAACGGTATAGATGCTAGCGATGCCTATTCCACAGATATGGAAAATCTTCCCTTCTTGCAAACCAAGAGGCAATATTGCCACCTACATTGATCTCTATTGCTCTGTATTTTTTTATATTTTATTTTTATAATTTTCTTCTACATCCATCTATGCATTAATTTTCTTCTTTGTTTTAAGGCTACTTGGAACATGTATCTAGCCTTTTTGTCTTTAGAAGTCCAAGCACACTTCTGGTGGTGCATATAAAAAAATTTCTGTTTCTGTTTGCATTACAGGCCCAAGCCACAACTGAGACTATAGGAAATCCTTCAGAGATGGTCCCAGTACAGACACGTCCACTCAGGCACTGTGGAGAGAGCAGATCTCCTCACTACCACCAACACCTCCTTTTATGGGCCTGCGTTGAAAGTAGGACAGGGCTTACAGAAAACCATGTGTGCTGTTCCCTCCAGACCACAGTTCCAGGGCATGGTGCTTTATGGACAGGAGTTTTTTTCACAAAGAGCCATTATTTTCTGGACATAGCACCTCAGCAGTTGTTCCTGCACTATCAGTCTCATGTCAGTTCCTGGGATGAGTTCTTCTGATTTCTCGATAGAGGTTACTTGCACCTGGACGGGAATGATGGGGTGTTGGCAGGGACACTGAGCAGATGAGAGGAGAGGGGAGAAACCTTGCCAGCCTTTGTGTGTACAACTGCTGAGTCAGTTCAACAGCATCAGAAATCCCCGCCCCCACAAGCACAGGTGCAGATGGTCATGTAAAAGTAATCTGAATTTGGCTGCTGCCCAAATTCCACATTCCTCTTGGCTCCACTGGAGCCTTTTTCCCACATGACCTCATCTCCCAAACCTTGCAGCAGACAGCCAGGCAAGAAATGTGCAGTTTTTCTCAAAACATCCAGGAATTTTTGCGGAAGTGGAAAGGAGATGGGAGTCTGATACAGGCAAGAGGAAGAGCATATAGGCATGCCTGGGTCTGGGCCTTTGACTCTCAGACCTCCCACACAGCTACTGAAATCTGGAATCCAGATCCTTGGAGCTACCAGGCTGCCTTTGAGTCCTTCCACTCCAGCAGTAATGCACAGACGGCAGGAAATCCCTCCATGTGAAGGACTCTGCCAATGTAAAGCTGCTCTGCACAGAGCCTGGCAGTTGCTGCTTTGTCCCCCTCTATGACAGCATTAGAGGGTATCAGGATGCCCCCGTGGGAGACTCGAGCTGCTGCAAGCCAGCTTCAGCTGCTGACAGAACTGGTCAGGCCCCTGCCCCTCTCCATACACAGCTCCAAGCAGCTGAACACTGACATGCAGCTACGTGAACAACTTCAGTGCCAGCTGGAGGGCTGAGGACTAATTCCCACACCAAACTCAATGCCTGAGTTAGTGTTGAGTACAGCTACAGCATATGGAGCTCACAGATGTATTGAAACACAACCACTGAAGATTCAGAAAGTTAAGTTTAACCTACTCAAACCTTACTGAACCTCTTGACTATTGTGGAAGCTTTACCTACAAATGACAACACTCACCTGTCTACAAAAGAAGAGTAAACGCCTTATTTTAACTTCACTTAAACAATTAGCAAGTCCACACATTCACATTTGTCAGGGAGACTAATGAAGCAAAGCCAGGCAATGAAATACAGGATGTCTGACCAAAGGCTGCTTCAATGCTGTGTTTCAGTTTCCAGAATGAAGCCACTTTGTGTGCACAGCTAACAAACTTTGTAACTTGCCTGATTTGATTTTGAGGGAGTCTTCAATCATTTTTCAAAGAAAAGTGAAAAAAAATTGGTTGACTTTGATTAAAGTAAAACAGAGATAAAGCCTGGAGTACTTCAGATAGCAAAAGTTTCAGGAATTCACAAGCAGTTTGTAAAAGAAAACTGGACTAGAAAATCACGATACAACTTCACTGTACGGACCACTGCTTCAGCTTCTATGATTGGTAAAGGAAAATCAAAATCTGTAGCACTCAGATATGTATCATATTTCATGATGGATATCTAAGAACCACCCATTCCTTCATCTCATGTTTAGCATATCCCATGTGTTAGGGCGAAAAATAAAAACCTGAGCAGTAGGCATGAGAATGACAACACCATCGGGAGCCTCCTGCTGTTGAAGGCTTTATCGAGGGGAACTTTGACTGTCAGCTTGGCTGAGCTTCAAATTTGCCCTAAATATGGTGCAACTGGCTGAGAAGAGCTGGGACAACAGGGTGGGAACGCTTGCCACTGGAGAACTATCAACATAAGAGGGTGGCTACCTTCCTGTTTGCTGGGCTCTCACACAGACTGAGCAAAAAGGGAACACTAATACAAACTAAAAAGTGTTAGGTACAGTGTATGCCAAGCTCAAGCAAGGCTGCTAATGCAAAGCAGAGGCTGTGGCTGTGTGCAGAGGGGGCATGGGCACAGAGCAGCACACCGGTGTTTGCACAGGCACAGTGGAGATTGTGGTGGGAGGGAAAAAACAAATTGCAAGAGGAATTCCATTTTTAACAAGTTGTTAGGAGGTACTATGTGCCTATTTAAATCTGAATTGTGGAAACAGTGGAAACAGAACAGGAATTGTGAGCAAGGTTAGGACTGCCCATTAAAATTCCTGGACTGGCTAGGAAGAAGTCCTGTCTGGCATCTGAATATGCTGGAGGAAGCATTCTTGATGTTGTGCCTATGCCTTTAGCTCCTTTAGGGCTATTGCCATATGTCACAGACCTTCCCATGGTAGCCATGAAGATGCTTCATCAAAGTGGAAAGCTTTATTCTTTCTGTCAATCTCTTATGGTCATGGCAACTCCCTGTGGCTGCAAACTGCTCCACTCAAGCTCTGTGTTAGGCTCTAGGCTGTAATCATGCTGCGAACTTGGGAGAAGGGAGGTGTGTGGGAAGGAAGAAACAAGAACAGAAGGAAATGACACCACAAGAGCCGACAGCAGGATGGAAAAATGGAGATACACAAAAAACTTGTTCTTATAAGAAATGCAGAACAGAAAACTGTTGACATGACACCCTACGCGAAACAGCTAAATGAAATACTATTAGCAGCTTTGGAGGTGTGCATGATCGGAGTAGCAAGGAAGAAGAAACATCCTGAATCTGAATCACTCTGTCCCTGAAACACACAGCTAATTAATTTTTGGTTTTAGAAGTTGTAAGAGATCACTGAACATGTGAGCATTTTTCAGCATAGTTGAAAACAAATAAGGAAAAACCTAGCTTACAAATACCAGCAAGCCATGTTTTTATTATAATTTTTGTTTTTATTATAATTTTTTTTAGAAAGAGCATTTATAAAAGTCCAAATACAGATCTGTGGCTCCATATGTATGGTAAGAAGAACATTTGGTTGCACTGTGGTCATCTCAGTGGTATTAATCTGCAGTCTTGTCATTCATTATTTATAACATCACTGTCTTTGTGAAGTACCAGGTCACAATCACTATAAATCCCAGATATTTCACTTAAGTACTAAAATTTAAATCAGTCTGTAAGAGTGAAAAAGAAAGAGAAATGAAGTCACCCAAATAGGCAGAATAATAAGATTCTGTGGGAACATACAACAGGACAAGAGGATCATGCCAACAAGAATTTTGGCTCTATTATGCTAACGTGTGAATAAAAGCTCTTGGACCATGCTTGTCAAAAGACCACATGCAACAGCTTGGCCATGTAAGCAATTACCATAACCTTCTGCAGACCTGTAAAGTATTCCAGAAGTGAACCAGCATTACTGATCTCAGCTAGTAAAATTCAGCCCTGCTCCCACTTCTACAAGTTGTAGCCGTCCCTACTCTCATTAGACAGCAAGAATTCAGGGCAAGGATCATCCTCTAGTATGTGTTTTGTACAGTGCCAAGCACAAAGGGTAGAGGACTCCAGCTGTCACACAATATAAATAACTGTGATTCATCTTTCTGATGCCTCCCTATTAGCTTGATTACCTGGCTTGATTCACTCAAGGTCTGTAACAGCTTCTGTGGGCTGTCAGAAATCTTATTTCCTCAAGCTGTTTATGTTGGTGAAAAAGACATCAACACACTTGCCTCCTGAGAGGATGGATTTGAGACAGAGCACAACACAGCCTCCCCTCTTTGTGCCTGAACACAAGTTTGCCTGAGCTGCTCTTAAGATGATGATGAAGAGTGGGAATCCAGGCTCCATATCTGCAGCCAAGAGTAGCCTATCTGTAGCTCAGGTGAGACTTACGTTTTGGGGGAAACATAATCCCCCAAATTGTGTTACTCCTCACCCCTGCAAGGGACTGGAGGTTCCTTTTGCTCCCTGAGCACAGAGGGGCATATACAGGAAGCAGGTTCTGTTGCCCCTACTCAGCACTAAATCATGTCCTTGGCTCACTTGGTGCAGCAATTTTAGGGAAGCAGATATTTGTTCATTTTAAGAAAGGCTTGTCTCTATTAATCGATCCTGTCCACATTCTCATCAAGATCCACACTCTCCCTCCGTCTGGGACTCCAGATGTCCCAGACATTTGGAACAAAAAGCAATGCTTTGTTGTTCCAGCCATTTTCATCTATTGTTTGTTTTCACAATAGCCCATGCCACCTCTTTTGTTTCTTTATAAGCCCTTGTCACAGCTTCATCAACCCACTACCTATTTCTACCTGTCCTTTTTTTTTAAATTTGCTTTTACGTATTGTGCTTTTACCTGTACTGGACTAGAATTTAGCAATTTTTAGTTTGTTCAGGGCCACAGTCTTTCCAGGTTTTATTTTTTTAGGCTACAGTCTAGCCATGTGGTTATTCAACATGTCCCCCTGCAGCTCTTACTTCTGAGAAGGACTGCAGTGAAACAGCATCCTTAATCTAAGAGTACTGCTCTTTTCAGTGGAAAGAACACGTTGGTGATGAAAAAGTAAAAATACCAAAAAATTTCATTTTTTTAATATAATCTTCATGCCTGACTCTTTTATTGAAATGCTAACAAAGTCTCTACCTACCTCTGCAGGTTTAAGTTATGAAAGGGTTGGTATTTTTTCAGTAAGCAGGACTTCACTGAGTAAATCCTTCACACCGAGACAGGGTTCCCTTCTAATTCCTACATCCCTTCAATGCATGCCTTTCTCTTAATCCCTTCCTGCCACTGTCCTTTTAACCAAGTTCATGAAAAAATACTTGTGGAAAAATCACACTTGTCCTTGGCTTCCACTATTTTTCTTCTCTTCTGTCCTAAATCTGCAACCAAACCCCTCCTAATCATTAGAAGGCTTCTAGAATGTACAAATACTCAAGGAAAGACAGACATCATTTCAAGTACATCACAAAATTAAATTGTAATCTACAGCAATTACACACACAGCATCAACCTCAGCTAATTATTTAGTTATGAGCTGTTTCAAATGCCTTCTTCTCACCCTCCAGCTAAAGCAAGTGAAAACCTATGAAATTAAATACTTGCAACTTCTAAAAGCAATGTCACATCTCCTCCTCTTGAAGTTTGATCAGTCACTCAAACTGCAACTCCAAACACCTGCTGAACATTGACAATGTGGGGCAGACGTTACATCTGCACTCTTGAAGAGGAAAGACCATAAATCTCTCCTGTATAGCCAGTGAGAAGCAATTCCCTGCCAGCAGACACAGAAGAGGAGACATGAAGATAACCTTTCCCTATCTGTGTTGCCGAGGCTTCAAGGGCTGTAAATCTCTCCAGAGCAGCCACCACATGTGCTTGAAGCCACTGTGTTGTGCTTGAAGAATAGTGACATTTCATCAGCTGCCTACAAGAGATGCAGAATCAATGGAGAAGTATTTTACAGTTTTCCAAGGGTACACAAGGCCAGCAACACATGCTGCTATGGCATCTGCTAAAGCTTCTGCACTGCCCACTCACATGTTATTAGTAATTTTCCCATGTGCTTGTAATAGACTTATCCTGACACCTTTGCCAGACATACCTCTGCAACTACCCTGCTATGCTGCAGAACCTCTGCTCAAATAAACAGGTCAGCAAATGCACACTCTGGCTTCTTGCTTTCCTGGGCTTGCAACGATGGCTTACAATGATCTGCTTCTCATACTGGAAAATAGCAAAAGCCAAATTACAGCATTTTAAGCCATATGCAGTCAAGCAAACGCCACCTGAATTACAACTGATGTTAGCTGCTTTGTTCTATGGTCTGAAAGATTCATTTCCTAAGTTTCTAAGTATAGGGTAGACTTTTCCAAAGCCGAGGTGTGAAGGGATCTCTGGAGATTCCCTGGTCCAAGCTCACTGTTCAGACAAGGTTTTACCAGAGCAAACTGCACAGGGCAGTATCCAATTGAATTCTGATTATCAGTATGGATGGAGACTTTACAGCATCTCTGGGAAACATGATCTAGTGTTCAGGCCCCTTCACAGTAGATAAGGTTTTTCTTATGTGACCTTGACTCAGTATACTCAGCACACCATCTGAATATTTTTTTCTCTCTCCTCTGAGGAACTGCAAAATTGTATACACATTTGAGGGAAACTTTCTGCAAACACAGTCTGAGCAGGAAGGGTGAGTTCCTGTTCTCCATACATCTTTCTGAAGTTTCTAAGACAAGAATTCACACCATAGGTTGCTACTTTGTTATTGTATCTATATTCTAGCTCACAGGAAGCAGAAATTACACAAACATCACAGAGTCAACCTACCTAGAAAGCCTACTTCACAGCAGTCACCTTTTTCTCTCTCTGCCAGGTTCCTGTTGTGGAAGAAGATTTATATATGATACTGATAATGCCACCTGTCTCTGAGTTCCCTGATCAGGATGAAAATGATGTGTAATCCATCCCTTGGTACCTTAGTTCAGTACCTCAGTTCAGACCATCATACAACATCTATGTTCTGCACATCTGAAGAGGAATCAGGGCTTTCAAACGGGAATTATCCACCAGAGGCAGCCTTGCAGCCAGCCACCAAGGTCAGTGGGATTTTTCACTAGCTTGTGCATCACATTTCCACTCATATCCTCTAAAGATATTTTTGCAGCATACTTACTATTATCAGGACTGGATGAGGAATCTTCCACGCCCTATCTAGCACTTTTTTCACTAACTGCATTAACTTCAGGGGCTTGTTGCTCCATTTTATGATACTTAGTTACCCATTACAGGTCTTAGTTACGTTTCAAGGTCAAATCAAACCAAATCAAACCAAACTGAAGAAGTGGGAAAGAAGGCTTCTGAAGTTTGGAAGCAACTCACTGCTGTGTACAGGATTACTGCTGAAGATGTAACTGATGTAATCTGTACACAGGTAGGGTTGTTTGTTTGAAGTTGCTCTACCTGTGGCAACCGCATTCTCTGCACCCTAAAAAATACTTAATTATGAAGGAAGCATAGGGAATGATGGGCTGACATCAACATAAACAACTTCCAAACAGCAATTAAGACAATGCTACAGGATAGACCACGGTCAGGGAGGGACTTAGAGGATTTTCTTTGGTAAAACTGAGAAGCAGACATGACAGATAAGCCGTACAGAACAGCAAAAATAGAGAGCTTCCAAAGTAAGTACAAAGCATAAAACTGCTTGCAAAGGTTCAAGGCATCTGGGGAAGAAAGGATTCTTTTCCCTGAAATTTTATATCAAAAAAAAAAAAAANAAAAAAAAAAGTCAGCTGAAGGCAGCCTCATCTGTACCACAAAATTACTGTCTATTAATACATAGAAAGTAACACATCATGAAAAGATTAGGGCAGACAAAGACTACTACATTTAAAGGAGCTTGATGCTAACCAGAACAACAGATGATGATACAAAGCTAAGGATGACAGTGCTACATGCCATGTCAAATTTAGCTCCTGTAAACTAACATGATAGTTAAAGGATGTTCACGTACAGTTTCCAGATGGAGGAGGGAAGAAAAGTCAGAACAAACCTTGCTTAAGATGATTTCTGATGACTTTTTTTACTAGAAGGACACAATCAGCCAGTTAAGACTATGGTAAAAAGACAATGTAATGTCTTGCAGGAGTATTATCCCACCAAACAAAGCAATTTATCTTTACCTATAGGCACAGACCTGGTGACAGATGTCACTGTGACAGAATAAATATAAATAGAGAAAATTCCCCCACATTTCTACCACTTTTAAAAATTCTGAAAAATACAATTGAGGGATGGACATAACTGAGGTAAACCACAACATGCCAGTTTCTCAGTTCAAATAGCAGTAGTTTCTGACTTCATGTGCTCTTTCACTGTTCACTGCTGCTTTTTGGATGAGATTATGTTCCACACTGCTTTTTAAGTAGAGATTACAAAATTTTCTAATTGCAATAGATACATTCATACTGTGTCTCAGTAAAATCAAAATGAAAAATATGAAGACATCTAGCAGTAAGTTATTAACATCTGAGGTACAAAACACCTCAGTTGAAGAGCTATACTTGTTAATCAAAAGATACATGCTTTGTTACAGACAATTATATTTATGTCTGAGTCTTTAAGTGGAATTTATTAGATTCCTGCAGCAATTGACATAAAATAATACCACTGTCAAATACATTATCAATTAAAATATGTAAACCAGAAACAGTATGACTTCCACAATCTAAAGTACAGCATTCACTCCTTAAGCAGGACAAAGTGGTCTTTAAGCACATCAAGCACTAGAAATGGTTATTAGGTAATAATTTCTGTCTTAGAGTACAGGTAGAAATTTATTTCAGATAACAGTTTTTCACTGATAAATACAACGACTGTACCATTACCCTCATTACAAAGTAGGAATGTAAAGGGAGGGCAAGACCTATGCTGGAGCAGAAAACAGAAGTACAGGATTGAAGCATTGCGACACCTGACCTTCTCTCAGGAGGCTGAGAGACATGTTTCAACGCTGTTCATGTCAGGGCCAAGAAGCCATGCTGAAGGGGAGAGCAAGACTGCTGTACTGAATTTCAAGGTGACAGTAAGGGCCCAGCTCTTCATCACACCCAGCATAAACGCAGAGCAAGTGCAAACCTTTTGCACTACCTGGTCCTAACTAAAGCCACTGTTACCAGTGTCCCAAAATATAATGCAGACTGTGAGATGTATCTACACAGACAGTCCATGTAACCCTAACTCTCTGCAGGCGGTTTATGTTGGCAGAAAGTTCCTTGACCAAAATAGGCTACAGTGACAAAAATACTTCTAGAAGTATAACCACATCCACTTTGGTATAGAAAGGAAGCAACATTGGGCAACCTAAACCAACACTGCCACAGCATCAAGAGTTTCGTAAAGAGCCAGCTTTCACATATGTTAGCTACCACATTTCTTCTAAATCAGTCTCAGATATAAATGATGCAAGGGGCTGGCAAACGGTGCCTGTAGAGGAAGAAAAGGACTTTGTTACATTCTGTTGTGAGTGATTTCCTTGCTGCAGGAGGAATGCTCCAGCAGCCTTGTCCATGTTCAGCTTCTCCCACTATGATGACTACAGATGAAAAAGTGAGATCAAACTGGAGAATGCAATTTACATTCTCTTCTCTCTTTTTTCTCAACAAGCTGTAGCTTGGAGCACCAGGGAAAGAACAAATGAAATAAAAGAGCTATAAAAACCACAATAACAACAGTAGCATTTTCTTAAAACTCATTATGAGAAAAGGCAAAGAAGAGCATTTTAACACTCTTCTTCACATTCCTTTCCCACACACTCTGTCTCCAAATACATGACCGAGCAGAGCAGCATCAGTGAGCCCCAGTTCCATTCTGGAGCTGCCACATGGTCCTGTACTGACTCACTTGAAAGTCTTGCAACTGAAGTGAACTGCTCAGGGCCAAGGCAGGCAATGCAAGTCCTTAACAAGCACTAGGTGTAGGACATTATAAAGGCAATGGCTTACACGTACTTTATGGGTTTGTTAAGTCCTATTTTCTTTTTCAGAAGATACAGAACTGAAATATCTTTCTTTTGATCTTTCCTTGTAGAACACTATATACCGACTTACTTCTCTTTTCAAGATTCCTACACATTTTCAAAATCTCTAATTCAGTTGATTTGAGGAAGAACTTAAAATGTGATCATTTTATCAATTAATTTGATCAATTATCAGGAGAAACTGAGAGTTACACAAAGGTTTTTGTTGTGTTTTGATTGGTTTCTCTGTGTGGTTTTGTTTTCACGCACAATGGGAAGAAAATAATGTGTTTCTATAATTGGCCAGCATTTCTCTATCATATCAGAAAATATTTTTGAAGCCTGGATAAAAAATGAGGGAGCAAATGACTAAATGTGCCCTCCTCTCTTTCAAAATTCCCTATGTTTTTCTTTAAAAACCTGTATTTTTAAAGAGCTGTCAGAGGCTTCACCCCAAATTTTCCATTAATATTAAGAAAAAAAGGTGGGGGCAAACCTTTTCATGCAATTTTCTGAAAATCTCAACCCTTGATAAACAGTATGCCAAAACAAAAATAGTAACAATGTGGTTGATGTAACTTGAATGGTTCAGTCGTTTAAGATTAACTGATTCCATGCTTCCTGAGTATGGATACTTTGGTTTCTGAGATAATAGCAGTTTGGATAGTTATTTCATTATTTCATCTCAACTGGGTTTTTGAGGAAATGTGGGTTGATTTGTGGGTATGTTGTTCTTATTTACCAATGAAATACTATATTCAAATACAGCACAGAGTTTGGCCCATTTGTTTTATATAAAAATAATAACAATTCAGCTGTATCCCTGGAGGAGTAATTGACAAAATTCTTCTAAGGCTAACTTTATCTTCCTTTTTTGTTCATGCTTCCAGTTTGTCAGCAACTGAAATAGTAATTAACTTGGACTGTCATGTTTTCTGTACCATAAATAGAACTTCTAAACAACCCTGAAAAGCCCTATTTTCTTTAGGTTATACAACGTTTCAAAAAAAGCAAGTAACTGAAAACCACTACACGACGGATTTTAATGTTTTGAGTTCCGAGAAAAAGTTAGCTGCAGGACATCCATGTCTGTTTTTCAGAGCCTGAGGGTGGAATGAAAAGTCAGCACTCTTCACAGGTTTTCTGAACAAGTGTATGACAGTGCTCTTTGCTTTTTCACTGCTTATGGAAGTGGTGTGTTATTCCTAGTCTTACAAACACCTTTGATCTGGATTGCTGAGGACCCATCAAAGAATCTGCTTTCTTAGGGGTTCAAAAAATATGAAAACAGACAAGTTTGCAACTAAGTCATCCAAAATGCCAATTAATGTGATCGCTATTATCAAAGACAAATGTATAAACTAGCAAATAAATAAAATAAAGAAAAAATCCTCACTCTAATCCCCTCCCTCCAAATCTCTATAGCTATAGTAGCTGTGCCATGCTGTTTCTTAGAGAGTTGGGACAATATATTTCTTATTATTTTAACAAGATGGGAAAAACAGTAACATGACATCAATGGATATAAATGTGGTTGTTAGATAAGTTTATTGTAGCTTAAGACCATCAAAAATATCTTGTTTTATGAAAACATCTCTCCTTAGTTTCACAACGGTTGAATTATTATGCCTCACCATGTCTGATATATTTTGTTGGGGGGGAAATACACTGAGAATATGGAATCTGCCAGAAATATTGACCACAGTATACTGCATTTAAGTACATAGTGAGATGTGATCTTATTTTGGGACATAATCCTGTATTATTTTGACTAAAACAACAATATACCACTCTCAAAAAGATAGTGGAATATAATTACTGAGGAGGTTTTTTTGCAAAGGATCACATGAAGACAACATAAAAGCATAAACCCCCTTCCCAACCTCCCCCCTCCTCCCCATTATTAGACTTACAGTTTTGTCACCATGGACTTTCCTGTACTGAAGTTAATCTACTGCAATTTTTCTCCCTCCACAGTTTCTCAAAAAAGTGGGGTGGAACCTGTGAAACAAACCCCACATTTTCTAGACTAAGAGATGAACAGCATGCCACACTCCAAAAACTCCAATCTGGTTCTAATAGTTTAATAATCCTTTCCCCAGGGGAAAATTAACACTGTAAAAATACCAAAACAGAAACAATACTGCGATCCAGCTTGGGTTAAAGATTTTGCTGTTCATTTTGAATGTAGAAGATCAGTAGGGAAACCACCTTTTTATGAAGTAACTGTTTAATAAACAGAAAAGGACTTTCCCTGCTGGCACTGCCTGTGCAAATATACACTTAAGACTTCAGTATCTGCAATATGCTGTCCTCACTACTGGGGACCTGGCTGCCCTCTCCACTCCTGGATCACAAGCTATGCAGCAAGTGATTTTGTGAAGCTCTTTCTCCTGACATTCTGGAAAATTATTCAACTAATGGCTTGGTGGGCAGGTCCAATTTTTTGCCTCATTGTCTGTGTTCTGACTCCAACTCTGTATAATATTTTGGAGAAAGTTCGCCTTCTTTGCACTGTGCCGAGTAAATATTTTGTCAGTTGTTAAGGATGAGCTACAAAGTAAGTCCCAGCAACGTATCCAAATTCAGCAGCAAGCCTTGGAACCATATTAGAACTTTTTCCAGATTGTGATTTGTAATGTATTTCAGAAGCCAGAAGAAAACCAACCACTTGAACTATTATGGAAAGGCTGAATGAACCCTTTTCAGAGCTGTGAAAATGTTTTTCCCCCCAGTTAAAAAAAAAAAAAAAAAATTAAAAATAATTAGTGCCAGGAGAAAGGGCTGGGTAATGAAGGGGGAAGTTTCCTTTCAGTGCAGCATGTTTCCCAAGGAAGAACCAAACTGTGACACCAAACTGTCCATACCACCAGCTGGTGAGCAGTGAGCAAGGAAAACACTTAAAGAAGCTACCCTCCATCCTGCCTCCAGAGTGGAGAGAGCTATAGAGAAGGAGGCATAAATGAAGACTAAAAAAAGTTTAGTATGTTCCTTCAGGAACATAATTATTTGATCTCTGCTGAAGCCAGGCAATTACTAGAAGTGATGATCACCAAAACTGAATTCCACTATTAAAGTAAGAAAACATTCAGCTTATAAATTAATAAATAAAGAGAAGCAACATGAACACAACTTTAGGGCTCAGCACACATCTATAATAATGTCATGGTAACCACTTGTTTGTAATTCTAGTTTTATGTCTAACATAAAATGTCTACAGTAATAAACTGTGGGAAAAAGACTCCCAGATGTATATGCAGGTGCTGTTGTTTGGACCAATGAAGAAGTAAAATAAAAAAGCACCTTCCTTTCCAATAGAACAGTTCTTCTTCATACCATTTTGGGTTAAAATAATCTGTATCTTGAGGTTAGTATGCCAGAGATTCTGTCTCCCTTATATTAATATGACTGGTGCTAGAAAAATATTTTTTTCTGTCTGGAAGGCAAGGTACAAAACCCCTAAATTGGTAAAAAGAATGCAAAGGATGAAGAGGGTCACAAAGAATGAAGAGACAGAGTGAGAAGACAGAATCTCAAAAAATGATGTTGGTGTACCTGAATGTTTATCTGAAGAAATTTCTGTTACTACCTCAGCTACACAACACTAATATAAATGGCAAGCAGTTCCCTTCCCTTCCCTTCCCTTCCCTTCCCTTCCCTTCTTCCCCCCTCCTACTTTTTCTCTTTCCTTTCCCTCCTTCCTCCACTTCTCCATTTTTGCTGCTTTTATTGAGATAAAGACTTTATATGGGACATATTAGCAGGCTTTTTCTAGAGAAGGAAATACCATTTATTTAAGCAGGACATTTTTTTGGACAGCATTTACAATCAGGCCCGGCTAATGGTTCCAGTCCCTGACTGACCTCTGCTACTTCTGTCATGCTCAAAGCAAAGAACACCAGTCCTTCAGGGAAAGTCACACCAAAAAGGTAGCAGAAGGCCAGAAGGATTTAATTTTTGTTTCAGCTACACTTTGCTATTGGCGGTAGCATCCATAATGTCTCACTGAATCATGAGGCAATAAATTGAGGCATAAATTGATAGAATCTACCAAGTTCAATTTTAAAAAGAGTCATTCTTGAGTAAATTTACAATTTGCACTGAGAAAAACTTCTCCACTCTTGTTTCTTTGCCGCATTCATAAGCTACCCTTCAGATTCAGGGATATCACATCAGACAAACATAAACACTGGTTTCCCCTTCTCCAGACCAACATGTTTTCTATATTGGCTTAGAACAGAAGTCCTTTACGTGGCATCTTCCCATCTGATTTTAGGACCTTCTTGCCACACTCTTAGGCCAATGGCTCCTCTGTATCACCACTGTTCTTGTCCCCATCCGCTGGACATGTCCTGGCCATGTCCTCTGCACAGCTCTTCCCTGCCATACCCTGAGCCTTGGCTGTCCTTTCCGTGCCATGTCACAGCTCTCTCTTCCTCGCTCTCCTTGTCTGTGTCTTCCCTGTGCTGTTCTCCCTCACTCTTTTTCCTTTTCCTCCAGACAACTGCTCACGTAGCAGTTTTTTTCTGATTTATCAGAAGCGAGGCAGAAGTGACACAACCAGCTGAAGAAGCCACAACCAGGTGTTTGGCTGTGTCCTGCTTTTCTGATGCATCTGGTGCATTGGTGCCCACCTGTGACTGGGGCTCTGAAGCATGGCCAAAGTGAAACCAGCCTAGCTTCCGAGAAACTGAGCCACGGGTCAGGCATGGAGATGCAAGACGCACAGCTCTGTTGGTGCTGGTCAGAAAGGAGGAATAGAAGATTTCTAGGGCAAAGCTAGAGAAAGACACTTGTGTGCCTCACATCACATGCTGGTTTCTGGTATAAGAGTAGCTTTTTGATCACCTTTCAAAAGCAGCCAGAACTACAGATAAAAACGGAAATAGAAAGATTCTGAGCAGAAATTCCCTTTTTTTACCCTCCTGTCCTTTTCTGGCTCAGTTTTACAACTCCACTACAGCCCAATCAGAGACCAGAAAGTTAACAGAGACTGGAAGATCCACCCAGGCCTCATGGTACTTCAGCTCAGGACAAACCCCACTGGGTTCAGGGATAGAACAATGAAAAAAGAGGAAGGGACACATTTTGGAAAATGCTAACCCAATTAAGTCACTGAATCACAGAATGGATGGGGTTGGAAGGGACCTCTGGAGATCATGCAATGCAATACCCCTGCTAAAGCAGGTTCACGTACAGCAGGTTGCCCAGGATCATGTCCAGGCTGTTTTTAAACATCTCCAGAGAAAGAGACTTCACAACTTCTCTGGGCAACCTAAGTGCTCTGTTACCCTCAAATTAACTCTGTAACCCTCAAAGTGAAGGAGCTTTTCCTTACAATCAGATGGAACTTCCTGTGTTTCAGTTTGTGCCCGTTGCCCCTTGTTCTGTTGCTGGGCAGCACTGGCTGGTCCCATTGTCTTGACATCCATCCTTAAAGATGTTTATCTGCATTGACAAGATCTCCTCTCAACTGTCTCTTCTCCAAGCTAAACAGGCCCAGCTCCCTCAGCCTACTTCATAAGAGAGATGCTCCAGACTCCTAATAATCTTTGTAGTCCTCTGCTGGATCAAGGAATGAGGTTCTAAGTATGTACTTAAATACTTAAAAAATTATAGCCCACTTACATGTATTTATTTTCAGATAAAGACAGCAATTATTCTTAAAAACTAAGTACAGTCCAAATAAAAGTAATAGTTTCAACAGCAAGAAAAAAAGTTATTGTTTTCTTCAGCAGTCTCTCTCCATAAGGTATTCCATGTGTTTAACAACTATACAACTTCACTCAGGCCAAGTGAATGAAGGGATAGTCAGTGACTAAGTGAGGAGACAGCAGGTAACAGAATCAGGAAATATGGTGTATGCCAGCAGAGGAGTGTAACTATACCAGTCCTGTGATCTACTGTTTGGCACCTGACCTAGAGGGATGCACGGTGCATGTACGCTCACCACATATGTCCAATTTCCGCTATGTACAGGCACTGCCTGTCCCTTCAGTTCTGCCACATTTCTGAAAACCTGTCCTTTTTGGCACATACCATGTTCAAGACACTTAGAACAAATACACCACTTTTGGGGTATCTGGAAATTCAGTACTGCAGTACTTAATTTTTTAGCCCAGAAATTGAGACCAAGTTTCTGCAGTTTTGTTTACTGCTGTCAAGAAACTCACACTGCATCTTGACAACATGTAAGATGACATACTGAGGAAATGATGAGGAAAGACCTTAATAAGGCAGGTAAATATCAAACAGCAATTCAGTTCAACCTAAGAAAACCATTTTAAAATTTTGCTTAGAAAATTCAGTTCTATTTAAAGACTGTGAATGTGTTGCTTAAGAAGCAAACTATTGGACAATGCCTCACTGCACTGCAAGGAATGGCCTAACTTGTACTGATGTCAAAGGGGTAAGGAAAGATGCAAAAGAGCCTTTAGAAAATCTAACACCTCCATTGCTTCTCTGTTCTCTGGAATGAGTTGAACCCTTCAGAGATCAAAGTGTAGAAATGTTCTCACAGCTCCAACACCTGTGAACTACGTATTTCTATTTAATTTTTAATTTATAGGTGTCTGCCATCTTGCACCCAAAGACATAGTCAAGTCTACTTCTCCTAGTAATCTGGAAGGACTGGAGTGTTGTGATTGAAGCTTTGGCTACATCTTTCACTTTCATCTAGATATGCTCTTGATTTTGTTAGAAGATTGCATTTGGGAAGGCTGAGAAACCAAGATCAAGTTAACAACCGCACGGACTTTAAAAAAAAATTACTTCTATGGCTATTCTCTGCCCTTAATCTTAAGAATTACACCGAATTACAAATTTATGGAGGAAAATGAATGAATTTTAAATAATTTTATTCCTTTCAAGGTATAATTTATTCTTGTTTCTAAAATTATCTTCCACAGACTACTACAACACCACCAGTCCATGCTAGTCAGAATATCATCTCACTGGCTGATCTGATCTCACTGAGAGAAAGAGAGGCTTACAAAAAATGTTTTAAGACTAAACAGTACTACTAGTGCCAAGTTTCACTTGACTCACACTGTATGGAAGCTGAAGCCCAAATAGCCAATGTTCTTCTCTGCCAGACGCCCATTTTCCCAAATTTAAACAGATTTTATATTTGCCAGGAATACTTACAGTAATCACCAAGTTCTACTAAAGAAGACATTTAATAATTCATATGGCACCATATACTATATTTAATTTTCTCTTTAAAATGCATTAAGAAATATTTTGGAAAAAAATCAAATACTTTATAAACAAAACATAATCAGTATGGGTGTGTGTACCCAGATGTCTGTGTGTGAGAGAGATTTCGTAAACTAAAGGCTCTAATTTCTATTTTCTGAAAAGCCCTAGATTTTACAAGGTCAGGACAGGAACTTTCAAATAAAGAAAAAAAACCCATGAATGCACAGAAGGAACACACATCTGTTATGCTGCCGTTCATGCTGCAATCCAAAAACAATACAAGGAGAGGCATGCAAACAACACAACAATTTTGGTGTTCTGGTGGGATTTTAGATAACCAGTAAATTTTTGGTTAAGAGCAAACTAGAAAAGGTACAAAAACTCAACATATTTCAGCTATATCCCCTACAGCTACATTGCTCTAAAAAGGCTGCTGAAAAAAAAAGACAGAAACCTCTGACATTTCTATTCCTCCTTCAAGAGGGAAGCAGAGAGTCTGTGAGTCTTCCTTGTTCCAGTCTGGAGGCTGTACAAGTGCACATTTATGTTTTAAAACAGAATAGGGACATACCAGAGGTCAGAAAATCCCTTTTCATAGGCTGTCTTAAAGCAGAGCTGAGGGACAATGGCGAGGAGGAGCGGTCTCAGGTGGAAGCCCACGGTTTGGGAAGAGTCCAGGCTGCAGATCACCTGAGGTGCTCTAGAGCAAGGACTCTGACTTGCACAGGGTACATCTTCACTTGATCTCATCTAGAAGGAATCCTGGAAAATGTAATCCCAGTATCTTCTGGGATTTGCAGACCTCTACAGAAAGGCATATTTAGAAACAGTTTAAGATAGACGCAGCTTCCTTTCTAGTAACTTAGGGAAATCTGAAAGAAACTAAAGATCATGCTCATCTCCCCTGTAAGCAGGGAAAAACCTCCTTGTTTGATTTTCAATGTCAAAGCCAAGGAGGCAGCCATTAATTTAACTACAGCAACACCTGGTATAGTTTTAAACCCAATGAGCAGGTTTTTTTTTTTTGTTAAACCTACTAAAAGTGGTTTTATTTGCTTGTTTGTTTAGACTTCACCACTAGAACTCTGGGGAGAAATCTCTCTTCACAGAGAAGCTGTTTGTTTATAAAATAACTTTTCCCCACACAAAGCCTCTGGGGAAAATTGGCCTGTAACATGCAGGAAAAGCAAACAAGAGGGGTAATGGATTCAAAGGTTAATGTAGAGACAATGAAGAAATTAATTAGGTTAATGAACACACTCTGCTACCCACCCCTTCATCCAAATATAATGGCGTAGCTGCACCCCAGCTCTGGGTACATCCTCAAGAGAGATGAGAATCAGATACACAAACAATGTGAGATGCAATACATGGGAACATATGCAGGCTCCCAGAGTGTCACCCAGGACAGGTGATGCATTCACCTGCTAGGCTGCTACGCCAATACCTTGCAGACTGCCTGCCTCCAGGCCAGGAGGGCCCTGCTGATGGCTGTTTTACCCCCATCCGTACATGGTCACCAGAACTTTGCAAGTGATGGAAACCATTATTTTCTAACATGTGCATCACTAAGCCCAATGTGGTACGGCTGAACTACACACTGTTGTGCAGGTGCAAGACTTACCCATCTCCCAACCCATCTTTATAGCTGGCTGTTCTCTCACTAGCTCCTGAAAAGCTTAAAAGCAGACAAATTCAGGTGATATTTCAAATTCCTTCATTTTTGAAGTGACTCCCCAAGCTTCTTTTCCCCCATTTGGGATTTAACAAATTCCACCTAAAATTCCAAAACACAGCAAAAAATTTATTGTGACTGGCTTATTTAACGTCGTCCCTTCTGTATTTCCCCATTACCTGCATAAACTACCTTTAACTGTAAGATGCTGTAAAAAGCTTTTTATCTAAATTAAGAAAACAATAATGTTCTGACAATAAATTCTATAATACGATACCGAAACAAAACCTCAAGGTAACCCATGTATTCCCAAAGCTGAGGCTGAAAAAAGCATCACACTTAAAATAGTCACAGAATTGCGTTCTGTGGTTAGAAAACATCTTTCAAAATAAATTTTTTATAGGAAATGTTGTTTGGGTATAACTAAAATTTGGTCATTTTTTCATTTAAAATTTTTTTTCTATGCTTATAAACAATCTAAAAGATCCACCAGGCCACTTCAGTATGGCTGCACTGGGGGCATTCTGTGTTCTCCCAGGAGTTTTCCAGATGTAGCACTGGGAGAATTAGGGGAAACCAACCAGTCTCCAGAAACACAAGTGCAACCATGAAGTAGCCATATGAAGATGCACTTCAGGTTTACACTAACTCAGAGGAAATTATTTTCTGACTTACAGATTTAAAAAGTACAAAGTAATGGAGAAAATCCCATCCTGCAACAACAACAGCAAAAAAACCAACCAGAAAAAAAAAATTGTTACAATTTTTTGCCTCCATTAATGATATAAAGAGTAAATACAACCTATAGATGTATGAAAAACTGGTGAATAATGGCTATGCAGAGTGCTGAGTGTCTATACTAGTGTATGTTTGGATTTGTCAGATTGAGACCTTGGAAAGCCCTACCTGTGCAGCATTTATGAGTAGGTACAATATATTCTTGGTAAGTTCTATCATTCTATCCAAGTAAGAGAGAAACAGAGACTGGCTTATTTGAGGATGAAAAAAAAAAAAAAAAAAGAGGAATAATGAATGCAAACTGACAGTCAGGTAAACTAAACTGCAGAATTTGCTACATGCAGTTCCCTTCATGGGGGAGATGTTTTTTGCATGCAACAAGAATAATGGACTGGGAGAGCCTTAAAGTGAGTTTAAGGCAAAGGAACTGCATGCAGACATAAAGTGGCATCAACAAGTGGGAAGCTCACATCTGTCTGTAAGAGCACCAGAAGCAGCTGAAGCATTATAGCTGGTAGTTAGGTCAAACATGTGTAAATAGTTTACCGTATATAGCTTATTTTCTGTGTCAGGCATTACTCCTAAAATAAACAACGCTGGGCTTCATTAAAGGTAGGTGGCGACCATCTTGCCCTGTGTGTGTGCTGATTTGCTAGGGATGATCAGTATGACCTGTGAGGGGACACCAGACCCATGGATTAATGTGATCACAACACGACATAGCTCAGGTGCCCTCATTAAAAGCGGGTATGGGAACAGGGGTAATAAGAGATACTGGTGGTACTGGGAGATTGTAGATCATCTCCTGAGATGACACTTTCAAGGGTTTTAACCTGATCAGCTTATCCAAAAGGAGACACAAGATCTCTCCTCACATGGAAAACCATGATACAAGATGAGGAATAAAAGACTCTTTTAACAGAGCAGTGGAAAGCATAACAAGCTGAAGTTAGACAAGTTAGAAATTTGGAAAAGAATTAGCAGTGCCAGTGAATAATGACAGGAGCAAGCTGCTAAGGAAAATAGAAGATTGTTATCTTTTCAGATCATGACCAAATGCCTTTCTGGAAGACAAACTTCAGCCAAATGAAAATTACTGGGCTCACTACAGGTGCAAGTGAAATGTTATGGCTTGTGTTAAGAACGAGGTCAGACAAAATCACCTAATATTATTTTCAGACCTTAAATACTGTGGATGTCTGGGTTTGTCTGTGTGGTATTTTGTTGGTAGGCGAGGGCTCACTCTCTGAGTCTGGATGAATCCTTGCCAACAATGAACTAGGAGTGTGTAGCTGTGGTTAGCATGATGCACAACCAACCCATAACTTGCTCCTGACTGGGCATCAGCCAGTTCACAACACAGAATCAAGCTGCATCTGTCTGCGAAATACCATCCAGACACACCTACCTCTGAGTTTGCAGGCTGGCAAGCAAGCCAACCTGTATAAGGAGGCAGGAGGCATGTCTGTGCCATGCCCTGGTAACGTGGTGCAAGGATTTCTGAGACAGCACCCATGGTGTTCACGCTGGAGCCAGCAGCAGTACAGCCATCTCAGCCCACCAGAAACGCCTGGCCAAGGGGAAGGCTAACCTAGATGCAGTGCCTTTAAGACCAAGACCTGTACCACATGGGGACAGGCCAGGCCACACCAGGACACAGCAAGCCCCAATGACTACCCTGCTGCAGGGTAAGTGGGCGCTAGGTCCTCTTGCTGCATGTGGTCCTCTGAGGCAAATTGTATCATGGATTCTCTTCTTCTGGACCAAGAATGAGGGCTCAAGATGGGCTCACTGGTCATAGCTAGAATTTAAATGCTCTGAAAGAACAACCTGCACTCCCTTCCATCAAACTCTCAGCACCTGCTTGGTGACCTGTCTCTTTTTCTTGGCATGAAATGAACCAAAGCAATCCCAACTGCAAAACAAATGATGTAGTCCTACTGTTTTCCATGCACAGCATCTAAAGAGTATAATAATGAACAAGGTGCTAAGAATATGCACTGGACATGCAAAGAAGGGGAAATAAAGTGCATGGTGATAATATCATTGCCACTCCATAGTCTGTCTTTACAGAAAGTACAGTGAGCAACACAATGAAAAACCTTGGTTTCTCAGCACAGAGCTCTACAATGACAAGAAAAACACAACTTGAGGAAAGAAGACAGAACATGGTCCTGAGGGAGAAATGTTGTCCTAAAGGGCTTATGCCACAGCACTGAATTAATGCTGTGAAGTACTGAAGTAAAAGAGCAAACCAAAAGTGCAATTCAGATGTTTACTCCACTTGGGACAATCTGACTCAAAATTGTAGGTGCTGGGAAGGAATTAATATCAGAGACTAGATTAACTACTTCTCCAGAAAATTAAGTACAGAAGAACTCTTCTGAAAATACCTAAAGATTTGTAAGAAGCAGCAGAAATTTACATTATACAAAGAACTCAGTAGAAGTAAGAAAGACAAAGGAAAAAACAATGCAAGTTATCTTTCAACCAAAACCTCCTTTGTTGCAGGATGTACTTACTGAGACAGTCTCCTCTGGGAATGGCAAGCACTGCGCCCCCTCTGCTCTCCTTCTTAGGGTATCAGATACTCAATTTACATGATTAGTTGGTAATCTCAGGTTTTATTCAATAAATAAAGTCCTTCATTTTGTGAAGAAGAGCTTAAAACTGAGACCATAATGTTGCCTTTCCCTGGTCTTAAAATTAAAACCAAAAAATGGTTTATGGGGAAGAGGGGTTTCTACCTCGGTATTTATTTAAGGATCCCTGGGTGCAGCACTTTGTCCAGGTGGAATGCCCTGAAATGCACACACCACCCCATGTACACTGAAACGCACACAATTATAAGCCTTGCAAATCTTTATCACAGATTGCCCAATGAGAGGCTCGAGTGAACCCTTTGTTCTGAGGAAGCTTCCCCCTGGATGGGCCTATCTTAGTTTACAAAAATGTATTTTGGAGAGGACCTTGGTGTCTGAGGCTTCCAGACTGTTCGGTCTCCTGGTTTAACAGTACAGTGGGCCTCAGCTGAGTTATCAGACTTGGGAAGTTACAAGTATGTAGGCTAAAAGCACTAAGAATACATAAAACTGTATAAAAGAGGGGTATATAAGGGGAGTATAAAAGAAAAGGCAAAAAAATCATCCTAGTATCAACAATTGATTAACCTATCAAGGTAAAATTCACAAACTTGTGTATTTCTGGGCCTCTGCTATTTCTATTCCTGACCATTCATATTTTAATGCTTGCAAGCTTACCCCTCAAAACCACTGACACTTGGTGAAGAACCCCAAAATAATGGCACCAGTGTAGGATCCTCAGGGTTAATCTCTGTATTTCATGGAGATATGTAAAGAAATGCTCAAGGACTGGTGCATGAGCAGTACTAGCACATATGACGAATTCCTTTTCAGGATAGCTCCTGAAAGCATCCTGAGTCACTGGTTTTGTGGGAGGATAGTTCCTTGAAAGAATAATGTCCATCTGAAGGGGTAGAGTAATTGGAAAGAGGCAGTGGGGTAAGATTTAAACAGTACAACAGCTACTAAAGTATAAAACATGGTAAGCATTTCAGAAATTGCAAAATAGAAAACTTTATAATTTTAAAAGTGACCTTAAAGTTAAGCTTTTCTGTAATCACAGAACCTTTAAAGTTGAAAACTCTCCTCTCTCTGTTGTGTATGATTCTCACAAACACATCACTTCAGTTGCTGTACTAGGAACAAAAACAGGATGGATATTAGACATTGGAAACACTCCATCTGCGTTTACCACAAGGGTATTTTTTCCCATGGATCATAGGAAGGGCAGACGGGCATTCCCTCGAGGCAAACAGAGATGTTTTCAGAACATCGTGCAACAGGAATACTCCCTGACAACATGTCTATAATATTATGTTCTAAGTACAACTTTCTGTACTGCACCTTAGGCTATTTGGTGGTGGACATACTTTCCTGCCCATTCATTTTCCCTGAACTTGTGTAGAGACCAGCTGAGCTAAACAGCCTTTTAAAAGCAGGATATCTCATTTAACCACACAGAAGTTCCTTACAAGTCAACATAAAATTTTCTGAAAAACTATCTGTGTATCATCGTTACCCAGTTTCTCAATCAGCAAGGTGGAAAAGGTTATGATGAAAGAAATGCACTTAGTCACAGAGTATCTTGTGAGCAGACAGATTCCAACCCACTCCTTGTCCTAGCATCCAGTTTCCTTACAGAGCCTCTATGTGGCCAGAGTTTGATAAAGATGTGAAAAGTGAGATAGTGTCAAATGCCATCCAAGGCTTCCCTATGGACAGACTTGCAAAAGAAAGGAAAGAAGATTCTGAGTTTGCTTCAGTCCCACGAGGCTTCACTCAACACACAGCTCATCTAAATGCCACCCCAGGAGGCATTTCCCCAAGGACTGAGAACAGGCAAACGTTGATCCCTGCCTCAAGGTGTGTGCTAGAGAGCTCAGTTTGGTTCCCTGGGTAGCTCACCAGCTCCTTCTTTGCACCTCCATTAGCACAGGAGGTTTGGTAAATGTCCTGCCATGAACACAGCAAGTGGAACAAGACTGTTGACTCCCATGGTCTGAGCAGCTACCTTCCCTATGCATCTCCATGAATTCCAGAATTGCAGTAGCCCTCCTCACTGAAAACAACATTTTTTTCTGTGCTACTGATGGTCCTTTCCATTTCACATCTGGAGATTGTTAACAGTATCCCATGTGGTTTGAGTTTTAGTAGTAAAAAACACTCCAACAAATTCTAGTAAAACTGATTTATTTATATTAACTGGACACTAGATAGCCAGATAATACTATATAGAATCAGAATATCCTGAGTTGGAAGGAACCCATGGGGAACTGTATTTCCCTTCCTCTTCAAATTGACATTTCACCTTGACCTGCCCCTTGAAATCAATTCTAGGGAAACCTCACGTTTCAGTGGTTGGAAGTTCAGAACTGAAAAGGTCAGAAGCTGAAAATAATTTAACCATGACATCTCCTCTGTTTAGGAGAGCTTAAGTACATACAAGTGGCGGAAGTCCCAGCTAAAACTCAAACTTGATGCTGTGAGGCTGTGACTTCCCCTCAGCTTACAGCAAACTCTCTTTCTGCAAACTCAGAATTTGGTGCCATGGAAAGAAGTATTTCAGCAGACACTGAGCCCATTGCTTCAAATCTCTGAAGCACAAAACACTGCAGGAGGGAAAAAGATACATATACATTTATGTACATTATGCAGCTACATAAGAGATAAATAAAGCAGGGGGAGTGCTGAGTAGAGCTGTAAAAGTGGTTTTAAGTTGCAAACATGGAAGAAAAATTACTCAACTGTTGCATAATAAGATTTACTACCGTTCCAGAAGGTGGACAGTTATGAATTTGATATCAAAGACTTCTTTGGTGCAAACACATTTCTGCACAAATATCTTTGTTTAACATTCAAGCCACTTTTAGGTGAAAGCCAGAAGGGCTAAGTTAAATGCTCTTCAAAAGTAAACTACCATAAATAACTAAAGAAACCAAAATATTATATTTATTTTAAAAATCACCACTAACAGGGAGAAGAACCAATTTAATAGCTGCATAATGCTTTCCACTCTATTCAAACAGGAAAAACCCTCTTGCATTAGATCACCTATCTAATCACGTGCCTAAGCTGTGCGGCAGAGAAACAATCCTGAGAACTGGGAATGTGAGAATAAAGGAGATAATAATTTACATCAGTCAAATACTTGTTCTGTTATTTTCTCAGTTTAACTTAGTTTTGAGCCCATCACTGCAAATTTACCAGCTATCAGAGCTTTTTATTGCCCTCAGTGCTACATCACTGTGTTGCATGAGGTGGCAGAAGACAACACACCCAAAGCTACTGCCTGAGGCTTGCTGCTGCTGCTGCTATGGTAGTGGAGCATGCCCTCACTCAGACTCTGCCAGGGAGCATGTTTCATTTGGGATTCCTGTCATGGATAACGGTGGTGTAGTGCAGGATGAAGATAGGCTGTGCTTGGCTGCCTTGTACCTAATTTATGGATGGGTGAACGAAGGCATGAAGTGTTAAAGAGTGCTGCAGACCACACAAGGCTGCAGCTGTGATGTGGCGCAGGAAACTTAAACAATGCCTTTGCTCCATGCAGGGACTGGCTCCTGGGGAAAGCATTTATTGCCCAGAATTCATCATCAGGAAAATGAAAGAGAACAGGTTGTATTTGTATTGTAAATCATGTACAGGACCAGAACACTCCACTGCAGTCAGAAGAAAATTGAACTTTGGTGTGGTACCTGACAAAGAGGCAATTTTTTGTTTTGGTTTGGTTTTTTGTGGTTTTTTTGGGGTTTTTTTGTAACAGATACAAGTGATATCTTTGAGATAAGGGAACCAATTAGGAATTTTGAAGAGAATTGTGTATCGTTATCACTTAAGGAGGAAGAGGTATTGAAATCATAAGAGAATGGAGAGGGTCCAGTACTGTAAGAAACTAGGTTTGAAGAATTCGAAGGCACCACAACTGAGCCTTCTGGCTTGTAGGCCAGTGCAGGAAAGCTGATGCAAGAGCTCTGTCAGAGAGTGAATGCCTGCCAAATTCCTACTAATTGGTAATAAGGATAGCTGAAGAAACTGGCCTCTGGAAGGAAAAATAAAGCTTGAAACCTCAGATCAACTTCTTCAGGAGCAGAACTACTGCAGAAGAGAGTAGTAGATCCACGTGTGTGGATAGATATAGGCTAATGCCTATAAATAGCTCCAAGCTGGCAGCACTATGGCAGGAACAGAAGCCAGACTGTGGTAACAGCCGGCTTCGCTATAGAAATTTTCATCTTAATGCCATCTTCCTTCTTCCTTCTTCCTGTGGGAGATGCATTAAAAACAGGCCTGGATAGTATTTTAAAACTCTATCAGGCTTTCAACAAGGTTTCATAAGGTTACATGAACAATTTTTAAATTTCGTTTTAGAAATCCAGTTCAATCTCTAAGCAACACCTATGTAAATCCTAGGTTTCACTGTTTACATGAAAATGCCAAGGAACATGACCCTTAAATACAATTTTTACATTTAGTCTGGTAAGTTTTCATTACAAAAGTAGCAACAGTGTAAGGAACCTTATATTAAAAGACTTAAGATAAATTTTCCAGAGGCAAATATCCTTTACTCCATTTGCTGCTG
This sequence comes from Erpornis zantholeuca, assembly GCA_013400515.1. Taxonomy (NCBI): domain Eukaryota; kingdom Metazoa; phylum Chordata; class Aves; order Passeriformes; family Timaliidae; genus Erpornis; species Erpornis zantholeuca. The sequence continues at coordinate 86,359 of VZTN01001885.1, read as the reverse complement.
TTAATTTAAACTGATAGGCAATTTTAATCCTCCAGAATTAATGTCACACCTCTCAATTAAGAAAAGAATATATTAGCCTAAGTAAACTGTCTTTAATACTCTTGTAAAGTTTAACTCATTTGTTTGCATAGCGATCTGAGGTATCTGGAAGATTAAATATTATTTTCTTTTCCTAGCAAAGGTTAGAATATGGTTGGGAATGCTGCTGCAGTAATACACATGAGACTAGTTTCCGTGAACATAACGAAAACACTAGATTCTCAAGTACATTTCATCTGCTTTGAGGGCACTGAGTTATACCAACAAAAGTGAGAGAGAGGAGGAAAATCAAAGCACTGGGTTGCTGGAGTTGACATTTCTTGCAAGAGTAAATGAGGATACTCATGTTATTCTATCATGTACTGACAGGAACTGCCAGGTCTGTGTCACCTGTGAAGGGACCAAGCAGGGGCTAGTTCTTTTTAAATGCTGTAAAGTTAAAACACTGTCAGAGAATTTTCAATGCCAAGGAATTTTACATATTCCTATTTATATTTTGAAATTGCAGTAACAGAATGTTCAGACTTGCCCTTCTATGCCTAGCAATGTATAGGTGGGATCTTCCATGAACAAGTCAACTCAATAAAATACACTTTCAGGTTCACCACAGAATATTCTTCCTGACACTCTAAAACTGACCAAGAGGCTGTACAGTATTGTATTTCATGGTAATGATATTTCCAGAAAAAAAAAGAATTGCACATGAATAAGGCAATGAAAGTATGCAGGTAACCATGGCTACTGTTGTGAACTAAATAAGATTTTTTATACAGCTGTGAATATTTGTATTACTGCCAGCTAAGCCGTAGAGTTCAGATTTGAGACAGAACTGGTAAACACTGAATTCTTGCCTGAAGAAAGGTACTTCCCAAAGTGGATCCAGGCCTCTACATCGTGCTGCTACTCATTCTGGTGTAACTTTGGCTAGTAAACATACACCTTATTACCCCAGTCAAAATAATCAAAATACAACACTTTATGGTCACTTTACTTTAATTTTACTGCCAGTGACCCACTTTTGCACAAGCTATTTTCTATCTTAAGGGTATTTTTAGTTCCTCTTACCCACAATCACAACTATTGACATAACTTCTGAAATAGCTTTGACTCCATGAAAGATAATTTTGAAAGATCTTTAAAAAATTTACAACTTCTCAGCTTTGCCTGATCTTGGTTAGTGGCAATGCCCACCCACCCCCTTCAGCCCCCTGTCCCCCA
>VZTN01001885.1:25621-85060 GCA_013400515.1 Erpornis zantholeuca | reverse complement strand
CCACTTTGGGCTCAACAGCACTTCTGGACAAAAAAAGACAAAAAACCACTCTGAAATTACAGGGCAAGGGCACATGAGAGGGACCTCTTCTCCCTTGACATATTTTCCATTTCCAAGTTCATCCTTCTTAAATCATCCTTCTGTTTACATATCAGCATCTCTCTTCTCAGATCAATCATCATCTGAGAAGGAATGGAAACCTAAGGGATTTTCCTCCTTACAGAGAAAAGGTACGCCCAAAATCAAATTATTTGGAATAAGTTGTCAGTAGTTGCTATACTAAAAGAAAACATAAACACAAAAGCGGTTGGTGAGATGAACCTGTACTTCCAGAGATATAAACAAAATGAAAATAATGAAACGCCTATTGTAACTAAGTGAAGCAGGACTTAGTGCTATATGTCTTTATTCAAAAATTGAGTCACCTTTTCCTTCTAAAAGACAGTAAGTTGAAAACCCAAGTGAATGCTCATTCATTCATTCATTATGAATTTGTTGTCTTTGCCTGGTTTGTAGAGAGAGAATAATTTCTTAACAAAAGTACTGGCTAATGAAGCAAACACAGATTCACTTTGCAGTTCAATCTTTAATAAACTGCCTGTAGCCTCAGGCAAACCACAAATTCCATGTTTTAGTTTCTTCTCTGTAATAGGGGGAAAATAGCAACTCTCTTCTGCCCGTCTTTACCTGTCCATTCATTTAGGCTGAGAGAAATTTAAGGACTAAGTATCTTTTATCTGCATCAAAAGAGGTCAGCTTAGATAGAATTATAGATATTCTTGAAAATGGTACTATCTACCAATTTAATTAATAGTTGAATGGCAATATATATTATGTATTTCTCTCCAGGTATGGTGTGTGTGTGTGCGTGTGTGTGTATACATATATACAGACAAACACTAAACATACACTACATATACACACTATATACATACACGTATGATAAATATATAACCAAAGATTTACTATATATAGTAATCCTACCAAACTGTTGTCATGGAGAATATAACTATGGGAGGCTCAGTAGCACAGTGCTCGGCAAACAACTGGGAAATCTAAAGACCCACAAACTCTGGCGACAGTAGAGGCCAAGTGTGCAAAGCAGGGCATTCTTTTGGTTTCTGCATGCACAAAAATGCTGCAAGAAGAGAACTGTTCTGTAAAAACAGTGGTCACAATTAACCAAATGAAGCCAAATTTCTGCATGTTGGTCTAAAACAATGAATGCCATTTTCAATATACACTGGGTACTTTAAACTTCTCTCTCAGTGAAGCTTTTTCTCAGTGAAGTACAGTACATACAATTATCACCTCCACTTCCACAGCTCTCTCCAGCTGACTACTATTAGCACCTCTTTATTTCAGCATTTGGTTTCCTCTACTTTGTTTTCTGTCTTCTCCTCCTTAACAACCTGTAAGGCTATCACTTTTTCTCTTAGCTTCTGACACATGATTTTCTTTCTCCTTCAAATTCCCTCTTCTTTTCCATCTTTCATTCCTCTGCTTCAGAAGCAGAGACCAAAATGCCATCCACCTTAATCTCTGATCTAAGAATATGTATATTCATTTCCTAAAATGATTTGCAGCTGTATGAATTTTTAAACAACTTGCAGCAAACAAAAATTTGTTTGTTAATGGAGACATCAGTAAATCTGTGTGTTAGTAAAAAGACACTTTTAATGGATGTTTCCTTAATAGAAAATTATATCATTTCCCATTCCTTTATTTTAAAAACTGCCTTGAAATATGAAATTCAGTAGACCGATGTACGTATTTCCTCTTTCCCATAAATAGTTCATTAAAAAAATCTACACTACCTATTGCATTTGTAGAAGAAGCTACAAAAATGTGCATTGCAGTGACTCAGCAAACTGGAACCCTGTATACTGGCTTTACAGAAAGCTGGTAAAGCTCAATGTAACAGAATAAAAAGCTAAAAGCCCCAAGAAGCAAATAAAATTTCTTTCTGTTGGAAATAAACTGAAGGATGTGATTTGACTGTTACAGCCATTTTTGTAAAGAAGAATTTCCTTAAGTATATTTGACTTTCTATAGCATGCAGCATGTCTGTCTAGAATTTTTACGATATACCAGGAGCATTGAATTTGTAAATAACCACAAGTAATGTTATTATTTGGAATAGAGGCCACTTGTGTTCTGCAGCAGAATGGACAATACCAACTCTAACTCCTGGTTGCACTTGCATCTATGAACCTCAGAGGAATCTGCAGCAGGCAATTAATCTCTTCACCATAACTGAATGAATGGGATGCTTAGGCACGCGAATGGGAAATCCCTCGGAGGTCTCAGCAAGCCCCAGCACGGGGAGGAGCAGAGGGCAGGCACAGGCAGTCTGGTCTGGCACAGCAGCCCAGCCCCATCTGGGACACTTCACAGCCAGAATCAGAGGCACAGTACCATAAACCCTCTAGCAGACAGCAGTGTTTTCCAACTATCATTACAAAGCCCCACAAAACACAGGCATTAGCTAATGAAGACTTATAAAAAATGCTTTTGATCAAACACTACATAATTTCTCTCAGATTACTTAGTAAAACAGATCTAGGGAAAAAAATAGAAATATAAAAATGGGGTTTAAGCAGCACTTCAAATATGCAACATTTTTTGTTTTGAAGAGAAAGCAAGCTGTGAAGAGTTAAGGGTGTCAGTTAATAATGCAATGGAGATGTAAGAGCAAATCATGTATTGGCCACTGGTCTGCCTTTTGCCATTTTGAGACACTCCACACCATGTGCTATTTCTCCATGGTCAGAGCTGTTTTGTGCTCAGATAACTCTGGTGTCAGATGAAGAGAAAGGGTCACCTTAGTCAGACTCATGGTCTCTGACAGAAACAGACACCTCTGAAAGGTTATGGCTTTTCCGGAGTGGGGCACCAGGATGGAACTTGGGTGCATTACGTAAATGTCCAGAGGTAGAAGGGACAATTGTAGAACTGCATGACTAATGGCAATGGCTTACACATCTGTCAAAAACATCCTCCATGCTACATCCTGAGTTTGAGCTCCTTGCATTTGAAGAGTTACTAAAAATGTACACTGTTTTTACTTATTTGTATCTATGTGGGAGATTTTAAAGTATGAGGATTGAACATAAAGGATTATGTTAAAGCTTACAGTCTTCCACGAGTAAAGGTCCCAAGGTTGTCCCCAAATTCTTGATTTCTGCCTATCAGCATGTATAAAACATTACTGCTGTGGCACTATTTCAACATACTAATCAACTGAATATGAAATGACTTCTGCAGAAATGTTGTCTGTTTCCAAATACAAAGACACATAGAGACAGCATTTAACAAAAAAAAAAAAAAAAGCTACTTCTAAAAAGTGGCAATTTTTTACAAAAACAATGTCAAAATATTTCCTTGTATTAGTTTTCCTTAAGTAATAATGATGTCTGGATACATGGAGAAGCAGTATTTTTTATTCCATCAACTTCAAGGACTGGAAAAAGAATATAAGCTTTTGGGCTCAGATTCCCTTCACCAGGTCTGCTGATTCTACTGGTATTGTGTCCATGTGAAATAACCCACTTTCCAACAATGATAAATAGGTAAAAATCTGGTCACTGACTTAGTACATATGCCTTCAATTGAAGGAAAAGCTGTCTGCCAAGCTTCAATCAAGTAGATCATAGGTCTGTGAAAAAAAGAATCTAAAAGGATGGAATTCAGTTGCTATAGTGGCACATTAAACAAATAAATGAGATACCATGGAATGCTGCAAAATATTTGTGGTCTGATTAAGTCATATTTGCCACATGTGTGAACACTAACAGCACAGTTTAGTAAAGGGGGTACAGTATAGTACAGTCCCATTTTTACTGTATCTAAAGTCTAATTCTTACCTGGGTGCTAAAAGTAACCAATGTGTCCAAGGGTACATAACACTGCATTTTACCGTAATCATAAGGCAAAGCATAGTCCCTTAAATACATAAAGGTAGACAATAAATGCTTATTTAACTATTATACCTTCAAAAAGATATTTGTATCCTCCATTGTGTTTGCAAGACTTCCTAAGGAGACAAAGCTCTTCATTGCGATAGCCTCCAGGATGACTTACATATGGAGTGTTTAGAATATAAAACTTGTAGCTGGCAGCTGATTTATTAAACCTTCTTCAACATAATCCATCCTCTTCCAATACATTAATTTTTTCCAGTGAAATGCTCTCTTTTCTTGACAAAGACTTTGAATATACTCATTATTAATCATAACAATCTATCCTGTAATGTTTGACTCTACTATCTGCCTATGCTCTCTGAAGAAAAACCTCAGGGAAGAAACTAGAAATCTATTCTGTTAAAAGAGAAAATAAATGCCTGATTTTAACAGAGAGAAGAGAGAAAAGCATATGTATTTTTACTGAAAATGCATACCACTTATTAAAGCATTTTGCACTGATTTTAAAGTTGAAAATTTATTTACATTTATTACCTGTAACCATATATTTGATAAATGCTGCAGCAGCACCAGAGAAATATACCATCTTAGGCACACAAAAGAGTTGTGCTGGCACAGCTCCAGCAGTGTCTATGGCAAGCAATATAAGCTGCACAAAAAGTGAATGGTAAAACAAAACCAGCATTCCTAATATTGTCGAAATTATGTGAGTGAACCAAATCCATTTCCATCCCACAACACTGCTGGTGTAACAAACCAACCTAGCAGTCCAGGGCCAAACTCTGCTTCTATGAAAGATAGCTCAGTACGTACTCCACACACAGAGAATGGCTGAGGCTCCCTTCATGTGTCCTTTTGGGGCTTTTCTTTGGTTATTTGCTGTGTACCCACAGTAATCACTTTAACAAACATTTGTATGAGTGACTTCAGCTGAAGATCTGGCTTTAAGCTCCCATTATCAGTATTATTACTATCAGCATAATTAATACTTCCAAAGTAACACCAAGCTTTGGCTATTAAAGCAGGACAGTTTGAAATTCAGACAGAACACCTCCTTACTTCTGGTATTTCAAATACATGACCTTCCAGCACACCTGCATCCCTCAGCAAACTGCATCTGTTTTTCACGTTCATCATGTTCATTTTCAACATTTTAATATGCAATGCATTTCACACTTCACAGCTGATATGGAAAAAAAAGGGGTTATTTTTAACACAGGACTCCAGATTTGAGAGTCAAACAGATAATCAAGATAATGTATGGCATTGTCAGATAAAAATATAGACAGATGCAAAGATGTCAATGTCATTCTACAGATGCCACACAGATAAGTTTTAAATGAACACAGGCCTCACACTGTTGCGTGGTTGCAGGTGGTTTTAATCTTAAACTTTTTCCAAGTTTTTGAAGCTCCTGGCACGTCGCTGTGCAAATATTACTCTATCTGACCTGTAAACCTTCATCCAACAGCAACAGAAGCAATTCTCCTCCTCACAGCAGCATCAATAAGCCATTTCGTTGCTCTCAGTTCCTCGAACTAATACATCGCAGGGAAGTTTACGCAGTGAAGAGGTGGAAGAAAACATACTCTCATTTCATCTTTCTTACTCTTTCTTTCCTTGTTTTTCTCTTCCTCCTCCCTCAAGTTCTCCAGCATTTTGAGTCTCTTCCAGCTTGTCTACATTATTCTGTGGCTCCTTTTTTATTCACTTGCCTCATCTGTTCTTTTCTTTTTTTTCCTAGATAGGAGTTGGAACAACATCATCTAACTTTTTAATTAATCTCTTTCCTCTCACCTGTCTTTTCCTCTCATTCAATCATCTTTCCTTAACCTCCCTTTTTGTGCTCTCTCGCTGGCTCTCTCCCCTTCTCGCTTCCTTTGGTACTAACTCTGCAACTTGATGTTGACACTAGATGCTCTCAGCTCTGTGCTAGCAGACCGAGTTACGTGACCTTGTCAACAGAAGGTGGGGATTTCAACTCTCAGGCTTTTCATTTTCAATGTTCACACCCAAAACAGGGCTTGCATGTTTTGCTGTTACTAAGTACTCGACGACATTTTAGAAAGGGTTCCGAGTTACTAAGGTTTGGGGACATTGATACCAGGAGGAGTCTCTGTGTGCGTTTTCTCCAGATTAGTGGAAACAGCAAACAATCAGAAAAATTCAGCATCTGTGTTCAGTTAAAAAGCTGTCTTCACATTACCCTGATGAGTGTTCTCTGGCAGACATGTAACATGGTTAAGGCCAGCTTCCTACTTCACAAAAACTGCCATGCTGTTATTGTGTTAGGTAAAGGGGTTTCCCTGATGTCCCCAGAGGATGCCATTTAGATCATTTGGACTTCTTTACCCTAGCAGCCTCTCTCAATTTTCAGGTGCTATGCTATCACAGGCTTTTACACACCACTAATTTCCAGGCCCTTCATGCAAATAAAAGAAAATCAAAAAAATCTTTTAAGATGGTGCTGTTTTTCTCCCCAGAGCAGGGAGATAATTGATACCACTGTAGTTATGCTCCAGTGGTGGAACTGGCAGATAATGAGGAGAGATAGCAGATGGAACCCTGTAACTGCTGCATGAACATGCAAGAAGTGTACAAATTCAATATTATTTTCATGGGTTTTGCAAATATCCTGAGTCCCCAGGCAACCAGCTTCAATTGCTGTTCTTTCCATCAGATAGATGTTTAAATAATAGCCATCTAGGAGTGGTTAGGTTAGTCTGTTGGAAATTAAATTAAAAATTTTCCCTGATTTTTATCAGAAAACCTTGCAACTTATGTAAAAAGTGAGAATGCCTTCCTGGAGCACTGAAAATTTTATTCACACTTAACATATGAAAATACTGTAAATAAATTAAGAAGAGCACTTGAGTTATAATGTCCTGAAACACTTCAACTGAATTTGGGAAAAAAATCTCAGAAAAATGTAAATATCTTGCAGGCAGAAGCATGAAGCATTACAAAGGTGCAGTATATTTTACAAAAAGAACCCATCCATGGGATGTGCTGTGTTAGGAAAGCATCCCCAAGGAGTAAAATACACTGTTTCAAATTAGCAGTTTCTGAAAAGGATTTTCACGTCTACATGAAGAGAAACACCTTGATGAAATAAAGGATATCTCCTTGTTCATACATCAGAGCTACCACTGTGTAGCAGTTGACCAGTGAATAGTGGAGAGATGGGTTTGCCAAATAACTCATCGGGTTTGGACATTCCAATCTTTATGTGTCAGGTTACTATGGATTTTGATTTTTGCATGCCTTTTCTATTGCTCTTTTTAAATTACCAAGGAAAAAATATTTACACCAGAAAAATAGCTTTCATAAAATCATAAAATGATTTGCATTGGAAGGGACCTTAAAAATCATCTAGTTTTAACCACCCTGCCATAGGGAGGGACCCCTTCCATTAGATCAAATAGTTCAGAGCCCCATCCAACCTGGCTTTGAACACTTCAAGGAATAAGACATTCACAACTTCTCTGGGAAACGGGTTCCAGTGCTTCATCACCCTCACGGCAAAGAATTTCTTCCTAATGTCTAATATAAACCTGCCCTCTTTCAGTTTGAAGTCATTCCCCCTTGTTCTGTCACTACCTATCCTTGTAAAAAGTCCCTCCAGCTGTCTTGAAGGACCTCTTCAGGTACTGAAAGGTTGGAAAAAAGTCACCCTGGAGCCATCATTTCTCCAGGCTGAACAATGTCAATTCTCTCATCCTTTCCTCATAGAAGAGGTATTCCATCACTCTAATCATCTTTGTGGCCCTCCTCTGGACTCACTCCAACAGGCTTATGTCCCTTTCACCTTTAAAACAAAAGCCAAAAAACAAAACAAGCCATGGCCAGCAGGCCTAGGACAAGGCTGCTAGGACAAACAAGTGGAGAGGTGGTTGGTGGGACTTTTTACCACTCTCCAGTAGGCTCAACTGTTCAGCTGAGTAGTCAGCGATGAGAGAGACAACTTGTGAAATAAATAGAACATATCTCTTGGACAGGCCCCTTCCTCTCCATAACTTGTCTTTTTCTGCTGTTTGTCCTAGTTTTTGTGCATTCTCTTAATACTAGGACAGAGGGTAAGTCTTTCTAGAAATGCCTTTGTTTCCCATTTCCCAAAAGCAGTGTAAAAAATAACAGAGCACAAAACTGGAAGAGCTTATATACACTGCAGTGGCACAGAACCCAGACAATAATCATTTTTCCAACTCCACAGATGCAGAGCATATTTCTCTTCCCCCCTCCCTGACCTCTCCTCTAGGGTCTTCATATTAAGACATTACTTTGTTTCCGACCTCCAGAGCATTTAAACTCCAAATAAACTCACTCAGTAAGTAATTTCTATCTCTGTATTTTGCTTTCTTTCCCACAAACAAAAGATGATTCACATTTTTAAAACAAATTTGAGACAGTGTCTGCAAAAAACAAAGAAGGACACTCGCTGAAATGGTATGCTAACTTGGACAGATACTGCAGGCAGTCCTGCCATGTAACCTGGCTCAAAATCAGCAATGCTCAAGCTTAAATTAATTCAGTCTACATATCTGTTTATGTGGCATTGGTTAGAATAGGGGCAACCTCTAGTTTTACAGCCTGTGCTAATAATGAAGAGAATATAATTTCTGAAAGCAAATGCCATCCATGCATCAACCTGCCCAGCCCCAGCACCTAAAGGCGCTAGGAACAAGCTGATAAAAATCTTACTGCAAGACACATTAGTTTTAAACACTAGAGGTTACTCTTCAGTTAAAAATTCCTCACACTGATAAAGATCATCAGACAGCCATCAGAAATGGGAAAGAATATTTCCCATGGAAAATATGCCTTTGGAATTACAAGCTGATATGGATCCAAACTGCAGGACAGTCTCCAGAAAACAAATGATAACTTTGATGAAAGAGTTCAGTAATTTGGCAACTCAAATTGTAGCCCACAAAGATGAATACATCTGCATAACTAATAAATCCAGGAAGTGCACTTGACACTTCAGAAACAGACCAAGGCTGAGACACAGCCCTACTCTCCAACAGATCTCTTTAGGCAGGTAGTTATTTCTACTGACAGAAGCTTAACTTCAGCTACTCAGATGTGCTCCTTCAGATAATAGAGATGAAATCCTTGTGCTGGTGAAATCAGCAGCAACCCTGCTATTGATTTCCCTGGTCATTTATCAAGTCATAGCGATACCATTGGTTATGGATTAATGAACTGACTGAGATGATGAAATACATCAGTTTTGTGGCACAGTACAACTCTTGTTAGTGATACCTTTCACAGGTGTATGAATCTGCACATCTATGAGGTACTATCTGGTACCAAAATGCACCACTTAAGATACAGATTTTCCCACATATAGGAATTACATTTTTAACTATTAGAGGGTGTGTGTATATATACATATATACATATATAATAGAAATAGTGTTCTTGAAACTATATGCAATTTTATGGTGAAGAGTTTCTGCACAGCAATGAGCCTCTCCTCTTCTTTGATGAAACTTTATAAAAAATATTAAAATCAAATTGGTAATGGGACTGCTTATTTCCAAGGTTCATTTCCTTCATGTTTCCAATTTCTAGAAAGAAATTTTTTTGATAATTCCAATATTTTTATGTTGAAAAAATGTTGCATGAAGGAGTGATATCTCTGAGTATTAACAAGACATTACTGTGTTCAAGAAAATAGGGGTTTAGGTATAGATGGTGTTGTAACTGCAAATAAGGGATGGGAAAGGAGGAAAATAAAAAGGGGAATGAGAACTAAGTACTATAAAGCAGCAGACACTGCAGCCCAAACTAGTTCTTCCTGGGCTAATGCACTGAACTGGACGAGCTCTTCAAACAATTTTTTCCCAAAGCCTTCAAGACAGTCAACTTTAAATGCTCCTAAAGTATGAATACTCTCATATATTTTAATACATGCCCATATTACTAATGCAAATATGATTGCTATTATTACAACCAGATTTCATGACTTTCCACTCCTTTTCTATGTATGGATTTTACAGGCTGATGTTGACATTTGAGCAAGTTCTTACAGCTCGTCATAATACATTTGTCAGAAACTTTTGAAAATATGACTTTTTAATAAAAGGAGAGAAATCTTTCTTATTGAGCTAAATGTATAGTTTCACGTTTTCCACTATTTTTTTTTTTTTTTCCCTAAATAAATGTTTTGGGAAAATTGCTGTGAAAAAAATCTGGACAGAGTATTCACAGGTTAAGTGACGTTTGACCTCAGATGCTTAGGAGCTGTACCAGGTACTGCGTGGGAAGCTCACACAAAAGGGATTAATCAGCAGTGTGACACAAGCCAAACAACCCGCCTCCCACTGACAGATTTCACTCTGCCAGGGGTAATGAGTCTTGTGTGAGTTCTGTTGTGCAAGGTTGGCCTCCAGCATGGCCACCCCTGCATTCAGAAAAGTTATCATTGCATGTGCACGACTGCTGTCAAAATGTGCAGGAATGCATGGGAATAAATGTTTGCTTCAGTATAAAACAATAGCCAGGGATCCTGACTTTTCTGAACTCTATTCCCAGAGGTCCTACCCTTTCACCAAGTGGGCCTCTAGCATATTCTTTAAAATTAGCCATGTCAAAATTTTAACTACTAACAGGTGAGGCGCAAGCATTCTCCAGGTAGTTTAATAACTCTTTCATACTGTGATGAGCAATGCATCAGAATTAATTAACATGAAAGCTGGTGAGTATAAAATGATGGCTAAAACATCAGAAAGAATGTGCTAAAATGTGGTGAAAAGCCCCACAGCCATAGGCTTCCCCTGTGATCTAGCTAAAGAACACTTGGATAAATGGAGACTGACACAGAAACCAATTCCTTTACAGAAATCTTTCAAAAATGCTTTCTACAATATTTCAAGCTGAAAAAAAAGCCTAAGATATTTGCACACAATACATTTCAGCAAACTCTGTGATGTCCAGAAATCTCAAACAAAAGCCCTCTTCATATATTTCACTAAGTACACATTTCTACAAAGCAACATAACTTTGTGTTGCGTTTTAGTTATAGCACAGAGAAGATTTCCTGAATGCCTACTGCCATTTGCTGCCAACTGCTTCACAATGTACATTCATGAAAAATGTTACGGGTTAGGCACTTCCAGTATATGGAATGTCACCTGAAAGAAATGTCATCAGAGCTGGCACTGATCTGTTGTGGGGAAAAAATCAAGATGTGCATGGTTTGGCAGAGTTTGCAAGTGTTCCGTTTGTAACCTCAAAGCTCAAGGAAGGACAGCCTGAACAAACATAGCAGGAGTCATCAGACTCTTCCTTCAGCTCTGGACACACATAATATCATGCTGCTACTTTCAAAACATCATAAAACAGTACAGTATCTAGCAGAAGCTGATGCTCCTCTTGTCAGTAACAACTCTCATACTGCTCCTTTTACACAAAATCTGGAGAACAAATAAATAGCAGTGCCATCTGCCCCACTCCACAAGGGACCAATATATCAAGCCCAGCAATGGTGGACAAATCTTGCTCTGCTGTCGCTATAAAGTGCACACGCCCGGAAGGATGAGCTCTGCTGTCATCCACTGATGAACAGCAGTGCTGAACGGTTTGCCATGTCTCGATGAGGAAAACAAAGTAATAATGAAACATTTTGCACAGATGCAACTAGAGAAGCAAACATGACACTTTTCAGCTCAGATGCTGCATAAACAGTGGAAAGTACCTGATGGCAAATTGTAGCCTTAACTTTCCCTTAGCATTTAAACATATAGTTGAGAGAAAGGATGTCTGACTTGACATAACAAAAAGGGATTAAAAGGTCAAATTTCTTCACAAGAAACTACCTTTATGATTACCAATGCAACAATTTGAAGCTTTGCGTTGATACATACAATTCCACATTATTTAAAATATTCAGATACAGGTTCTGCTACATAAGTCTGGTGTGCTTGAGTTATTTTTCTAAAAGCATACAAGTCCAAAAAATATAGATATTTTGAAAAAGCATTTTAACCAAAAGGTTCTTTATCATGAATTATACTTTGGTAGAATGGTAAAGAAATATTCAATTAAGAATTTCTGTCATTTTAGAGAAAGATTTGTCAAAGTCAGAACTTCCACTTTATGGAAGAGTCTCTTCTTCCTCGTGACCATGGTGACATTTCTCTGGGAAAGGTACCTTACACAGAAAAGAGTTGACGCCCACAACAAGCCTCTGATGTAGGACACGTTAAGTTCAGATCTCCAGTTTCAACCTAACAAGGACTCAAATATGACCCCAGGAGTCAAGGAAGGAAAGATGTTACTCTTCCTTGCAAATCATGTTCCTTAATCACTTCTGAGGGTATTAGTACCAAGATTATGCAGAATCATGCACAGAGAAATCAGTGTCTTATACTTTGGTTTATGCAAGGAAGTGTTTGCATTACTTTACTCACCATTCCGTGATTCAGCCATGCTGGTATAAAATTATCAAGCAGCTTTGGGTAAACTAGTTCTCTGTCATAGATATAGATGCTCCAAAACATCGTCACAACAAACTAAGGAGGAAAAAAAAAGACAAGACATTTTTAAATATATGCTTCTGAAAAATTAGTTGTATTCTTTAGATAGCAAAATGGGTCATGTCTATCCATAAATCCAAAAAGGATTTATGGATAGACATGGACATTATTGTTCTTTGACCAAATACTGTTCTAATCAACAGTTTGATTTGATTACCCTTTGCATTCACTGAGGTTTTAACTTTTCTTCTTTTTTTTTTTTTTTTTTTTTCCCCTTAACTTTTAGCCAGGAAAATATCCCATTTTTTTGACTTACATGCCTGTGGCCAAATGACAAGTGAATACTACACTTTAGTAGCAGATGTGACACATAAATAATGTTTCTCCACTAACAGGATAGAAAACAAATGGAAAATCAGCTAAAATATGACTTGGAATTCACAGAACATATCAATGTGAAGCATTCACTCCTGAACAGAAGCCTGTAAATTCATATTTGCACTTTTCTTTGTCAGCCATCAAAACAACATTAAAAAAACCCCAAACAACACTTTGACAATTCTCCACACAATGCAGGGACTGGGATCCATAGAAATGAGGTCTAGTATCCTGCACATTAGTCAGTAGGAAATTTGGCTTGGTTCTTCTCAAAAACTATTTATTGGGGGCATAGGAAAAGACCATTTTTGCTTCGAGACTGAGGATGGGACAGATGGATCAGATAAAGTTCACATTAGGCTAATTTTTTGCCAGTGTTCACATATTGTTTAAAGATATCCTGATGTCTGAAAGGCAAAGATAATATAAACCCACAAAAATGTACAGAAATAATAGTTTAAGCTTACCTTAGCTGTGGCAAGTAAGTTACTTTCTAATTAAAACACCACTGCTTTCTCACCTTGAGTTTCAGTCATAGTTTTCTAGTATTAAATAGGCTTATCGTTTATAGCAGTAAAACCCAATACCTGGGCCAGGAGCTTTTCAATGGCCATTTACAGGGATCTCTAAACTAACAATAAATCCAAGTTTAAAGCTTGAGAGCCAAAAGATACAACTTTCACTGAGACAGAAGGGAAGTATTCAGTTACTTCCAAACTGATGTGGCTCATGGTCTTACAGCTCATTTAGAGGGTCAGTGCAAGAAATATGGGGTGAGCATAGTGTGGCCTGCAAATTACTAGCACGTATAATAGTGTAGGCATAAGCTATTTCATATGCTTCTGACTTTAGAATGTTAAAATTGAGGTTTGCAGTTAATCAATGGCACCTTGTTCTAACCACAGACACGCAGCCTTTGGCCAGCCAGTTATGTGAATGACCTGAACCAGCACACTGTTCCCTCAGTGTGCATACAGTACATAGTTTCTTGGTTTCCAACACAGCTGTCCATCTGTTATGACAGCTATCAGTGCCTGCTCAGAACACGCTTGGACTATTTGACTAGTGCACAGAGGCCAGGAAAAAAAAATAGGTTATGATGGACAACCCAAAAAATATTGCAAGTGTAAAGTACCCTACAAGAAATCTCTCTTCGGGGCTAGTCTTGGCATTGGCACAGCACAGCTCTTTACGCACCTGCTGACACGTAAGTGCCAAGATATGAATAGCTGAACAGCAGGAAAAATGGAAGCAAAGTATCCTCTTCTCTATAGGCTTCCTAGAAGTCATGTATTATCACAGTGGGTCTCTGAGAACCTGCTAAGATCAACTGGGGCATAAAACCATCTTCTCAGGCATATGAAGACCAAGACTGATAATGTTTCTTTTACAAGGAAGTCTTAAAGCAAGAAAAATCAACCAGGATTAGGTTGAGCTTTATTACACTGGACACAACAGAGTTGGCATGTTTTGACCTGTGATATTCGTAAGGAGCAGAATAAAACAATAGACTTTGTCAAGGAGGGAAAGTCAAGAAAAGAGGGGACGTGCCATCTGTCTCTTAACCAAAGTCAGCCAATGGATGGAACAAGATCAGCCTAGCTGGCTGCAACCATCTGGAGCTACAGACGGCAAATGCTGCTTAGCAAAGCACTATCACAAAGCAGACATAAGGTAAAGGAAGTGCACAAAACCAAACGTGTTACAGAAGTAACCTGTCCCAGAGGATGACCTGACATGAGACTTAACACCCTGGGGAAGATTCCTTCCAGCATCTGAATGGCTCACCTTACCCTTCTTTACAATGAGGTCATCTGGATAAAATTTGGATAAAATTATTCGGATAAAATAAAAAAGCTATAAAAATTAACTATTTGGATAAAAGGAATTCTAATGAGAGCTTGCTACATAGTTACTTTGGCTGCTTCTGAATTTGTTTACTTTGATTAATGAGCAACTGTTGGTCTGGTACTTTTAAATCCCCTCTGCTATGCTTACATTTTGCTATTTTATTTGGGCTGGGCTTTGCTAAGATCCCACATGATCATGTAGTGCCAGACCATGACACAAATGAGCCGCTTCTTTACACTGCCTCTTGTAAAGTCCTGGACTTGCTCGACGAGTTTCTTATGTTTTTTTTATACCCAAGGCAGCACACAGGAGAAATGAGACGACATTCTCAGGAGGTTAAACAACAAACTTTTATTGGCAAACTTTAGAAAATAAGGGTACTTGGCAAATTTTAAAGCAACATTCAATCAAAATCAAGCATTTCACAAAGCACTGGCTTAGCAAACTCCAAACCATCCAACTCTAAGTTACCCAGATTTCCAGAAGAAGAAATGGGGGGGAGGAACACAGGAGGATTAAAAATCATTGCTTGAATTCTGGTGTGATCTCAGCTACTGTAAAATCCTAACAGTGGGCTGCGACCACGTGTGTCTGTGCAACTGCTTTTACCTGCTCTGGTCTCTCGGGTCATTCCCCCCTTGGTGGGGGGCTTTTGCTGTGCCAGTGGCTAATAGCCATTCTGGGGCTGGACTGGAGGCTTCAGAGGGGTGGCGGGTGGATCAGTGCACCATCCCACCTAGGTAGGACATGCTCTGTCCCTCTTCCCTTTAGTCGTTTTAAGACAGTAATCATTTCCTCCAGTTTCTCACACAACCCCGAGGCTCAAAACAATGACTGAGACTCAACCAATGGGCAACAGGATCTATC
The DNA here is from genome assembly GCA_013400515.1 of Erpornis zantholeuca. NCBI lineage: Eukaryota > Metazoa > Chordata > Aves > Passeriformes > Timaliidae > Erpornis > Erpornis zantholeuca. The sequence continues at coordinate 69,558 of VZTN01001885.1, read as the reverse complement.
TTCTTCCAGGGTGGCAGTGGTGGGATTCTAACCTAGCACAGAGAGGGAGAAAAAAGGAGAGGAAAAAGAAGAAAGTGTACAAGAAATCATAGTGTGGACAATTGCTACTTCAATAACCAAAAAGATAGGTCCAGTCAGTACAGAGATTCCACCCCAGGCAAGCCATCATCCCCAACCCCGTGAGCTCCAGACATGGCAAGAATGACGCAAATCAGGATCTGGGGCAGAGTTCATGAAACCAGTCTTTCGACTGCAGTGATTGGAAGGGTACAGCAGAGTGGTTGGCGGTTTTCTTCACTACTGCCTGTGCTTCTTAAAACAGCATTTCCCTTTGGTGAGGTTCAGCATTTCCCATATTCCTTGCCCATTTATCAAGGATTAGACAATTTTATAAAACCATTTTTGATACTTGCTGCACTTTTTAAGCTGAGCTCCAAAATGGCCTAATGAATCCAATTTAAGATACCCTATTGCAATGGGATTGCACACTTCACCAAAAAATACAAACCTTAAGGATAGGCAAATTTTCAACAGTTAGGCTGCCTTACATTTTGGAGCTGGTAATCTTACAAGAAGAGGTATTCTTGTAACCCAAACAAATACACACTTCCCTTATTACCACCCTTATTTCTTCCACCAGTGTGGTTTCAGGAGGGTCCCCAGAACCCATATTACAGTCAACAACCTTATTACAATGCTAGAGATCCAAATGCCAGGATAAGGGGGAATATCAGGGTGCACCATGGGAAAGTTACATCAAGTAAAAGTGCTACAACATAATAGTCTGGTTGCCTCAAGGGGATTAAAGGTATAACAAAAACTTGAGCCATTCCTGTCTACTTGGCATATTTTTCTAGTCAGGGTCCTGGGTTCAAACCAAATACCTTCCTAACTTACTAAACCTTTCACTGGTTTCCAAATCTGAAATCCTTTCTTCTGACATCTTATGACTTCTGACCACTTACGACTTCTTTGCCTACAGAGAAACTTTCCAGCTCCCGCCTTAGTCTCTGTCATCAACCCCCTTCTCTCTATGATCACGATTCATACATTGCTTTCCACTACTACATGTGGTTCCTTTGGCATCAAACCACACTTCTTTGTCAAATCAAAGTAATTTTATACCTTGCTCTGAGGAGGTAGGAAGGGGTATACAAATCTGATTTCATAATCATATGAAATCCTTTCTGAGCTTCCAAGCTAAATTCAGGAAGGAATCTTTTCCACCTGCTGTGGCAACCAGAGAGACACAAACAACCCAAAACAATGCTTGTGACATTTATTCACGAACTGTGAAACTACTGAGACAAAACACATACGAATATAAATATCACAAAACATATTAAGATAAAAACATATACAATCACTGCAGTGAAGAACTGTGTAAATCTTCAGTCCTGTTGCCAGTTCATCTTCTCACAGACACATCTTTTCATGGAATACCTGTACAAGAAAACTCGGTCCTACTTTGACCAGTTTTAAAATGAAGGAATTATCCATCTGGTGTTAATTTTGTGTTCTCCACCATGGGCATCTGTGGTTACCCATGCATGCATGTTCAGGGGTGTCTTTAAGACCAGCAGGACTTCCCTGATAGTTGGCAGACCTAGCAGTACTGGCTGATCTGGAAAATGTATGGGGTTCCAGGGATAATCAGTCCCTTGGTTTCTGAAGGAGTGGCAGGTGCAGTGGGGCAACATGCTGTAAGTCATGGACCTCCACTTACTCTCCTTGTGTCATTGACTTTGGTCACCGTGTCCCACAGTCCATCAGGACACTTTGAGGACAGGACACATCAGACCATCCTGAGGTCTCAAAAACAGTTTTTGAAGACCATTTGTCCTTTCTACTATCCCATTGACTTGTGGCTATTGTAGGGGGTATAGAACACCCACAGTATCCCTTCAGTTTCTGCCCATTCCTGGACTTTTCTTTCTGTGAAGTGACTGCCATTATCTGACTGCACTGGTTTTAGTTTAGGCAAGAAACTGAACCATGATTTTAATCCTTTCACAGTATGCTCCCCTGCAGACCATGCCACCACTTTAGCCTACACCAAACTTGAGACTATTTGAACTCCCTTTAGCACACATTGTTTTCCTCCTGATTTGTTAAAAGGAGCAATGCAGTCGACCTGCCAAATTTCCCACAACCCCTTTCCTGTCCTTAGGTACAGGGGAGGATTTTGCAGGGGGTGTTTCTCCAGTCTGGTGCTGCATTGGCTGTAGACAGAAATAACTGTTTCACAAGCCCTCTGGGTGACAGGCCATCCTCTGCTTACCACCTCTCTTAACAAGTCTTTCATTCCAGAGTGGCCATGCTTCACATGCAGCCATTCCAATAAATATCTCTTTTTCTCGTTCTGCTTCCTTTTCCTCAGCTAAGACCAAGTGACAAAGTCTGTGTGGTTATTTAGGAGGTGGGCTGGATGATCCCCCTTCTGATGGGCTGCTACCCATCCAACTGGTATCATTTTGGCTCTTGCACTTTTCAGAACTTCTCCCCATTTCTCTTTCTGCCATACCAGCACCCTCTATGTGTGCCAGTGGCTAATAGCCAGTCTGGATCTGGATTAGAGGCTTCAGAGGGGTGGGATACAGAGCAGTGCACCTACACAGGCCTTGCCCTGCCCCTCTTCCTCCCCCCCTTTAGTTGTTCTGAGCCAGTACTCATTTCTCTTGTGTCTCACACCTATGTAAGCCACAAGCAGAACTGCAGCTCTTGTGCTCATGTTGCCCTCCTTGTGGCATAATTCATCACTCTTGTGGAGACAGCCATTGTACTATACTCACATGCCAGGCTGAACAGGCTGCTTGTATGAAGCAGAAAAATTTCAGGGAGCCCAATATTTTGTTTTCCTTTGTTTCCAAGGCAAAATGGCACAAATATTACCCTTCCATTTCCTCTGTAGACAAATTCAAGGCTTTGAATTCAAGAAAGAAAACAGACACCAGCAACCATTTTTACATTTCTTTGCACAGGAGCCTCCTAAGATTGAGAGCTTTGCAAAGATAGTGAGTACTAGGTTAAACATAAAGTTAAGAAGTGCATAGAACAGTGAAGTCCCTCATTTGCTACTTATCCTATCTAGAGTCTGTAATGATTCTATCTGTCTATAATCATTATCTATATAGGGTCCAGTCATTACAGACCAAAGGAAACCTCTAATTTGCAAGAAGACCTTGGAACCTGAAAACACAGAATAGCTCACTTATTACAGGCATCTGAAAGACTGCTGAGCAAATACACAGCAGCAGAAAAAAAATAAAGCTCAAAACAAAATGCTGTTTTCCCACTTAAGGAGGTACTCCTTGAGTGTTTGTCCTCTGTCTCTGAAGCTTCAGAGGACAAAAGAACAGCATGTGGCCCTATCACAAGAAAAAAATTTAAAGGACAAGTTGGGAAACGGATGGTTATCCAAAAGAGAAATTGAATGGCTTTGTCAAAACACTACAAGTGGAAGCAAAGAGAAACTAAGAAAGTAAAGCCAATGAAAAGAATTGTATAATTTGCACTTTTACATCAGTCCAACCAAGAAATGTTATGCAAACGAAGAATGAACCCAGTGGAACTTTATTTTCCTACACTGTGTGTTTTTGGTTTTGGCTGGGCTGCATGGTTCAGTCATTTCCTGGATGGCTAATGACAAAGAAAAAAACTCCAACCCTTGTGACCCTGACACAATTTGTTTAAAGTACAGTTAAAAGTAAGCTTTCTGGCTACCTCCCAAGACATTTGGGGTAAACTGTAAATATAAATATGTTGTTTGTGAACTTCTTTGACAGTTAGAGGTATTACATCTAGAAGAAAAGTGTTGTTTAAGGCACACCACAGTAGGTACAAATTGGCATGGTACTGGCTTTAGGTGGGATTGACAGCTAGCAGAGCAATACACCAAGGGGATTTGAAAAGGGCCAGTGACAGAAATCACAAGGAGCAGGAAATAAAAACCAGGGAAAACCCATCTTGGAGAATAGACTTCAGGGGGCAATTGTACCACTACTCACTAATGTTTCCATCACCAGTCGTCTCCTCATAACAGATGAGGGTAAAATCTAGAAGAGAGATTTTTGCATGGTTGAATCAGTTATGGAAATAAAATTATGTTGTAGTCTGGTCAAGGAAGGAGGTAACTAGGAAACTGCAGCAAATGCCTACACATCTTTTCTTGGCATAAAATCACAGATCAGCATAACTGATGATCTACAGAAGGGTGATCAGCTTTCCTTTTGACTCTACTAGTAAAGAGAAACATGAAACAAGAAAGCATGGCTGGCTTTCTCCCCTTTGTATCACAGGTTTTTAAAACCATAAAAGTATAACAGAAAAGCAAGGTAATTCTAGTATGTTTAGACTTAGATTCAAACATAACTGTTGATGCTACATGATATAAAATATCTGTGGTAGAGTTTGTGATTTTCTAGGCAGCAGTCTCTCTTTTAATATGTAACAAGATCAATTTTTGTTCTCCCTATTTCTGTTAAACATAAACAACCAGAAATACCTGTTTTATTTCTTCTTTCTTTTGTTCAGTACAAATTACAAGAAAGATATTGATAAAACCATATACAGTTTACACAAAACAGTAATTAACCGTAGAAACTTGGCAACTTAATGATCTATGTCAAACAAATATGAAAAAAGTAGGGGTAAGTTAAACCACTGGTGTAATGTCTGACTTTCAAGCATGTCTCACATTACTCTAGTTGTGTAAATTACTCTCAATATATATCTCCTTTACACAGATAAAGGGATGGCAAGTCCAAGTAATTATAGATGATGATTGGTAATGAACTTCTAAAATGCCTATGCAAGCAATTTTCTTCCATGGATGCTTTCTAATCTCTTAGGCAATTGAGTAGTATTGCAAGCTTATAATGAACTAAAAGAGGGCTAGGAAATGTTGCCCACAGACTTTTTGTGGCATAAGGCTTTACTTCACAGAAAATTAAACTGTTGATTTCTGATATGATTTTCTAAAGAGTCATGTTAAAAACAGCAACAATAGTTAAATAGCAGCCATTATGTCCTTAGAAGAGATTCATGTTTATTTCTTAACTCTCCTGTGAAATATAGGTTGGCAATTCAGTTTAATCATAGCCCCTGAAGATACACAATGCATATCACAACACTGGAGAAATGTGATTTGCTGCACAAATTTTTCAAGTTTTGATTTGTTTGCAAGATTTGATTTGTTGTGAAGCCACAAAAGGAGATTATTTACCCTTGGGCTGGTTCTTCCCCTCCTTTGGAAGGCTGGAGGAAGCTGGTTGTCAGACTTCCCATATGGTTTGCATATAATAGTTTTTTAGGAAGTACTAAAAATGCAAAACTTTACTTTGTTACTTCTTTTTTTTCACACATCATTGTTTCACTTGGGAGTGGAAACCTCTTTTCTCATCTGTTTTTCAGAACAAGTCATCTCAAGGACTCCAGTAAGCAGGAAATACAGAAAAAAAAGTGGTGAATTGCTCTTGTAAAGCTGCAGCTATTAGGCTTTAAAATGTTCTGCTAGTATTTGCATCATTGCCTAAATATGCCCTATGTAAAACACTGAGCAATAAAAGTAATTCAGATGTTAAGGTAACTGACAAGTACTTAAGCATGACCACTACTGTTACAGTAGAAACCCAACCAAGATTTTATTCACATCCGCTCAATTTTTATAGGTGAAGGCTCCCTTGTGTCACTCCTGGAAACCACTGAGAAGCTCCATGGAGAGCCAGGTGGGTGAGTCTCAAGGAAAGAAAGTTTGCATTTCAAATTATTTTCTTTTTTTTTCCTTTATTTTTTTTCTGGAGTGAGGAAGCTGTTAAAAGAATATGAGAAACAAGGGAACTTTTAACTTTTTTTCTGCAGACACTCCGGTGTTTAACAACTTCCTTCTAACGAGAACCTCCATCATAGCAAAATGTCACTATTTTCTTCCACATAAATAGCTCTTCAGATGACAAAATCTGTGTTAGATGTTTGCTGCTTTTGGGCTCTGCACTTTTCCTATCTGTAATCCCACCAAAGCAGAGCCTGCAGTGCCTAGCAGTCTCTCAGGCACTGGCCAGGCTTGGCAAGTGGTAGTTGCAGTGTGGTGAGATCTCTGCTGCTGGTGAGCATCAGGTTTCAGAAAGGAGCTGAGACCAGTGTAAAGATATGAGGTGCTGCTGTTTGTCTCTCAGTAGCCAGGAGAAGAAATAACAACGAAAATAACCCTTTTAGGATTTAACTGTAATATGTAAAGTGGTAAAGAATTGTTCCTCCCACCAGAGAAGAGTCACACTTGGAAGTGGAGTGTATCTGTACAATGAGCATCGCCATTCCTTACCATGTTAGCTTAAGACACAAGTTGTTCTTGTATGAAACCCTTGGGAAAGCAGCTATCTCCAGGTATCCAACACTTCTCTTGGGAACTGCTAATTTGTAAATGTTGCAGCAACACCTGTAGTGCAGGCAGTGGCTAACTGGGATTCTTTGTGTACTGGTGGCAAGAGAAACATTGCCTGAAAAGAAATGCTCAGAATTGCAAAGACCAAGTGAAGCTGAAATTCTCCAAGATCTTGAAAAGTTTCAAGCTCAGGAGCATTGCAGGAGTGGAGGAACACACAAACAATAATATGGAGCTAAAACAGTGGCAGGAAAGAATTCCTGAATCCTAAGAGGTATGAGACAGCCAAGGAGGGTGTGCTTTGATGCAAGTGAAGGAGTACACTTCTACAATGAAAAAGGCACTTAAATACTTCAGAAACAGACAAATAGAGTGATCTTGTACTTCTTTTTCACTTCTGTTAGGAAAAACATCTGTTGCTAATCACAATCACAACTACTTCTAATTCCCCATCTCCCGTAGAAATACAAATGTAACACAAATCTCTGCACCCATAAAATGCCTATTTGCAAACTTGTTTATGCACAGATTTTCTAATAGGTGTATTGGCTGATCCAGTCTCCTTTACCATTGCTGGAAAACTGCAGTCTGCTACCACAACATGAATTGTGACAGCTCCCAAAAGGCAGACCAACAATAATAAGGGAAGGCTACCAGCTGTGTTTTTGTTAAAGAAGTACCTGCAGTGTTTCACATATATTTGCCTTTCGTAACTTTGCAAAAGCATTCTCTATTTCTTCGTGTATTATGAAATTCCACATAAATGGTGAAATGAAATTCTAATGAAGCACCTCTGATTATATGAAATTATAAATTATAGACTGGTATCTTAACTGCTGTTAACTGACAGAACGTGATCAGCTTTAGTGAAAGTACAACTTTAAAGATCTCATACAGCTTTCTAGTAGTCCATGAAAAAAAATTTCCTTCCAGTAAATTTATTTTGAACTATTGTACAATAAAATAAAGAGAATTAAAGTTTGATCCCGAATTACAATAAAAGCAGTACTTTTAATGAAATGTTCGCACATTTTTGTATTGCAAGCTAAGCTTAGAACTAGACTGACACAGATGACACTTCCATGTAAAAACTCATAAAATTCTGGATTTTCAGTTGCCTTATAAGCTAAGTAAAGACACTGAGCACCTCCTGCCATTGAAAGTGATGTGCAATGCCCCAGAGGAGCAAGACCCGATCCAAAGAATAGTTTTCTTTTGAAAAAGACATGTCAAATCCACATTTTTACATACCTTCTGTGTGCTTTTTAACATTACTAACAAAAAGCCTTTTTTTCTACCTCAATTCTTCTGGCAGCTCAGAATATCCCATGAAATTAACAAAGAGCAACCTGGACTTTTGCTTCTCTTCTTGCCCGTGTTGAAATGGCTTACAGCCTGAATTCCCTCAGGTCATTATGGTGAAAAACACGCCACAGTCAGCACTTTCACTACTCCTGATGATATGTGGTGCAGAAAAAGTCAAAATCAAATCTCAAGATGCTGCTGGTACAATATACATTTAAAATTACTTGTACAATCAAGTTCCTATCGTAACATAATATTTTTTTAATGAACCAAAAATTATTTCAGCAACACATTGTACATTCTGTTCCCTTACCCCTGTGAAAAACAAGAGAGTAATAAAATCATCTCTATCATTTTTCTCCTTCTGCGTAGTCTTTTGCTTAGAGATGGGGAAGCCTTTCAGGAAGAAACCATTCAGTAAGTAACACCGTGCACCCAGTTTGCAAAGACATGCATAGATTAACGCTGTACTTACCACTCCCACAGGGAAAGCTAGAACAGCCATCATCCAGTCACGGAGCGAAATGAGTTTTTTCAGCTGCCTCTCTTGCTCTTGACTGTCATTCCCTCTAGTGAGAAGACTGGACAGGTCAGTCAAGACACAAATCCCAAAGAAGACAGCCTGGATAACCTGCACGGAAGAGGAACACAGTCTTGAACACATCTTAATCTTTCTGCGTTTCCTCCCCACATTTCTTCTTCTCTTGAACGGAGAAGACCAGGCCTTTGGCAGACAGCAGGTCAGACACAGGCATTCATGTGGAATATTGCCACAGAATTGACATGGGGCATGGAAATACATCAGTCCTTTAAATACGGGGTAGAGTTTATTCACATAAAAGCCGTACGTGCTTCAAAGTCTTGCATGCACGTTGCTCCTCATCTATAGGGGGAATCAATGTGAGTGGTAGGACCATTCCAGAGGTGGGATTTTCCACCCTCACCTCAGATATGTGCTACCTGCTAGGGACTGAACTGCAGCCACTCCTTCCCGTGTCACTCCAGACAGCTCATCCCTAAAGCCTTTGCCTCTGAGGTGGAAAAAGTGAGGAATGCTCCCTGTGAGATGAAAGGAAAGAAAAAGAAACGAGCGTTTCTTTCCCTTGTGACCGGAGGTCTCTATTGGAGATTCTGCCTACCCTGGACACTCCACCTTAAGGTGCAGGAAGTGCTTGAGACTTCCTGACAGACACAGCACAGGGCCCAGGCTTCAGCCAATCTATCTCTACTTCATCTCAGGTAGTGAAAGATAGAACAAGAAAGCTGCAGGAGTTATTCACTTTCTTTTCCTGATAGTAGACTGTCATTTACCTAACTTTTCCTTTTTTTGCATTTGCATATTTGTGTGCAATGTAAGATTATCTGTTAAAATTATTGTTAGTTTAATCACCTGAACCCACTGATTTGGTTCAAACTTGACTCGATCTTAATTTGATCACTGTGCTTTTCTCCCTCAATTAGCTTAGTAAAATTGTAATAAGTTAGCTTAGGAATGCTCTTGCCTGAGGACTTGCACATCCTTTCTAGTACAGTTCACAGGAAGTGCATGCAGCTTGTTTACTCCCCAGGCTGGAAGCCCAGGTCACAAACCCACACACATCAGGTAATCTCAGGTAAAAAATTAACAAAACATGGGCTTGGTTTCGAAATTATACAGTGATTTGTTGAAAAACATAATCATATGTTTAAAATTCATACTGTAGGTTTTTCAAAGCAAGCATGGAGTCCTAGTTTAGAAGCCTTAATGTAAACCTAAGTTTTCCACTGACTAGGAGTCTCTGACTAAGCAGAAGACCATCCATAAGATATAAGAATAGCACATACCCAGATTCTGCAAAATACAATTTATTATCTGCATACATCTTTGCAGAATTTATACTATAATAAGGCAGAAAGGCAGGCAGGAAGGAAGGATGGAAGGAAAGAAATATCTAACAGATGTTGGCTACTAGGAAGAAATCCAGAGATGTGTAATGATTGGATGGATTAAAGTACATTTCCTTCCTCAACAAACCTTATATGACCCAAACACTTGTAAATTCTGGCTGTAAAGCTGTGAACGACAAACATTCAAATGGCCCCTGGATCTGCTTGCAATTCTGCTGCCATTGCTCTCCCCTCTCCAGGCTGTAGCTACATAAAATTTGCTTGATAAATAGATGAAGTAACATTACAAAACATTCCCTGAAGCTGTGAGATGCGACAGACTATTAGTGCTAAAGCTGTATATTCCACTAGAAGAAGGTATTACTATTTCAAATTACTGCCTGGAAAAGTTACAATCTTCTACATAATTTTTGAAAAGCCTTTTAAATGTAGGTTGGGGCTTCTTGGAGCTACTAAAAACTCCTAATGCACTTTTGCATATTATTTGTTTGAAACAAGCACTTAGTAGAAAAAAATCTTCCCATACTCAGCCCTGTTTTCCACCAAACAGATGGCCTATTTGGAGAGCTGAAATAGAAGAACTAATTATGCATTTGCTTGACTTATGAAGAGATATGATACCATCTACTATTCACTCAAGAGTGTGAACGCCAAACAAGACAGAACTGGGGAAAAAATACCTAACAGTAATGAGATCAATCTGGGTGTTAAAAAGTTTAGGCTGAGTACCAGGAAATATTTCCTAACAGTGAGCTCTGTCAGACCATGAAATAGTTTCTCAGAGGAAGTGGTGGAAGCCTCATGGCTTGAGTCACTCAAACCAATATTGGACAAAACACTCAATAATGTACTGCAGGGAACAGTATTATGTTGGCAGGGCTTGGAAGAGTGACTAATGGATTGTTTGCAGCTCTAACTACGATTCCCTGAAATGGTCCCTCTCCAAAGAAACACAGACTCAAACAATCACACGCCCACTTTCCAAGGGAATTGAGATTGCACATTCACTAATCAATCACAAACCGAACAACTTCTCTCCCTATTATCCTGTTATGAACACAGAGCTTCAAGAGAAAATATAATGATATCACTGGGAATAAGTGAAAACTCCTAAAGGGAAATACCAAAGATTTCAGAGGGTAGGTATGAAGCAGACTATTCTACAAAAAGATTAACAAATAAAAATCCACATAGGAAAGAGAAAATTACATCTTTATTGAGAACATTCAGAGCCAATGAAAAAATTGTATAGTGTTCAGGGAGGAACAGTTACAGCTTATTCATACAAATAATATACATACATTTCACTCCATTCATTCTACTTCCTTTCCTTTCTAGAATGCACAAGAAAACTCTTCTGACACCTACCAACATTTAGAATTAGAGCGAGGACTTCCAGAGCTGCATGAGTCTCAGCAGTATTAATTAAACAGAACCAGTAATGATTTACATTCTTTTTGGGTCTGGCATAGGAAAAGCAGAGCATGCAGCTACTGTTGGTTTTTGGTATGAAATGAATTTTTAAAGTCCATGCTCCTCGGTGTGAACGTGAGAAAAATCATAGCAAGGAAGTAGAAACTCCCTCTAAACGATGTTCTCCAAGGTGCCCTGGTGTTACCTCAGATTTAGGATCACATTTTCAAAAGAAAGAACTTATTTTGAAAACCTGCAGGTGGTGAATCTATAAACGAAACATCCTCAGGTTGCTAAACAAACAGCTGACATTTTTTTCCTCTTGGAAATGTAAGCAAGAACAGCATTTAAGAGGACATACTTTCCAGTTTTGCCTCTAACTAGAGCTTGAAGGAAAACAGTGCTTTAGAAAATGACAAATTTGACAGAAAACAGACACACCTTCCCTATACTATGTAACAGTATAGATAGATAGTACAGATAGAATCAGAAACTTCTAAGCAGAGTATGCAATCCCAAGAAAATAACTGAACACATATAAAATACTTACTGCTAACACCCTTTTCTCCTAGAAGCCTAAAAGGGCCACTGTTACGAGAGTTGATACTACAGTATCTCTGAACTGTGATAATGCAATGACAAGTAGTAACAGTGGCTATCTAAAGGATGTCAGCAAGCAAAACTCAGAGCAGAGAAAAGACTTCTTAAGTTGCTGCAGGACACTAAAAAGCTACAAACAGAAGATGAAACCAAGCAGCCCAGAAACCTTCTCAAACAGTGAGATGTATTGAATTAAGTATCACAAAAGATTGTTCTTATGAAAAATTATAGTAAACTAATTGTACGTGTCTGTCTACTACAAGAAGGACTTGCTTCTGTAGGACAGTTTTTTCACAAGGTGTTCATTTCAGGACTGCAGCTAATGACCTCCTCATTCTCCCCCTATTTTGACTTCTTAGAGTCAAACAGAAAACTTATTTCCTCATAAACCTATTTCCAGGGCATGGAGACCATGGAGCTCCATGGGGTGGACAAGATCTCTGCACAACTGTTTATGTTGTGAGTATATGAAAATTCTGTTATTAGTCTTACCAAGACAGAAAACTCCCCATTAAATTCAGTAAATCAAGAATTTCATTCTCTTTCAAGTTTGCTCTCATAATCAGAAGCACTCCTTAGAGCTCAGGGCAGAAGAACTGCAAATACTACTACTATTCAAGGGTAATTTTTTCTCTACCTACCTGTGAGTATGAAAAATCACAGTCCTCAAGTTATCATTTTCAAGGTTAACAGCACTTACTTCATGTAGCTCTCTTACGAAATACGGCATCAGTCTAGGCTGGTAAATAGGTAGCACTGCCAGAATAAAACATGGGAGTAACACTCACAAAATCCACAAGAAATAACAAAAAAGCACTAAGTAACCAAACATAACCCATAATAAGGATGACTAATTCACAGAAGGGTGTCAGGGAGGCCTCACTGATCCTTGGGGGCTGGGAGTGGCACGGGCTCGTCAGGGCCCATCCCATTCCCAGCCAGGAGCAGGGCAGTCCCAGCCACAGGGCATCAGGCACCTCCCTGGGGACAGGCCCCCAGCTCACAGGCGAGGGGCAGACATAACCTGACCCATCAAACCCCTCAGGCTTAAGACACATGTATTTCCACAAGAAGATGGAAGTTTAACTCTACCAGCATGCATAATCACATTTCTGAAAGTTGTAATTTCTCTAGTATTTCAGATTTTACAAGCTGTCATATGCAGAACATGGTCTGATTTTCCTCTTCGAACAATGGAAAATTATTTATAACCTTGGAGTATTCATTACTGCTCACTGTCATCTTAGCTTTAATTTCTCCAGCTTCTAGATGTCATTATTTGCTGTACAAATGAACTATGCTTCAGCAGTTATGACTGTTTCAAGTGTTGTGTATTGGGCTGTTTGCAGGCACATGTGGACAGCCTGCATCCTGTAAACAACAGCTCAGTTATCTGTAGCTGCAACATACAGAGCAAGTCCAGATTAGGTGGAGAATAACAAGGTATTTTTAACAGAAAATGCTTTGAATGAAGTCATGGGTCGTAGCTGGTTAATATGTTACCATTCTTGACTGCACGGAACTACTGATTCTTCTTGTCCATTGCCATTCCACCATTACTCACAGGCCCACTGATTTATTTTTGTCACTTCTCCTCGCCTCACTGTATCTTTATTAGTTGTAACAGCAAGCAGAAGCTGGACAACATGTAATCAAGTGCTAAATCTTTGTATCAGAGAAGCTACAGACTTCACATAAGAAAAAGGCAAATCTTTGTTGCCTACAAATGAAAGAGAGGCATAAAGAAATAAATGGAAGAAGCATGGGAAGAAGTTTTAAGTACTAAAGTACAGTATAATACATCTAACCACTAAATCTAGAATTAATTAAGGTGTGAGTACCATGAAGAAGCACTGTGTGCTACCCAGAATCATTATTTCTGTGCAAGGAATGGGGAAAAAGACTTGTATCTCAAAGGTCAGGGGTAAAAAAGAAGCATCACCCCAGAAGATTCATTGACAATAAGCTGAAGCAAGAAGGCAAAGCTCATATCACATCTTCTTCCACACCAGCTGCAGAGCCGTGGTTGTTTTAGGTTGCATTGTTTCTTAAGCAGGTTTCAACATCATAGGCCACTTCACAGAAAAGGAACACAGCCCCTGGCCCATCAAAAGCCAGTAACCTCAGAAAACAAGTACATAACACGGAGAAGAAAAGTAACAGACAAGGCAACAAAACCAGAATGAGCTAAAGGAAGAGTTATATGCAAATGCCATCTATTTTACTTTGACTTGTTACTGGTAAGGAATCTTGAAATATATATTTCTCCTCTCCCTCCTTTCTCTTTTACTTACACAAATTAGAACTAAAACCTACACTAGTAAAACATGACATTATTTCTGTCAGAAGAGAGAGCTGGATAAAGGGACAGCCTTATAAATGTCCAGCACTGCCTTCATCCAAGCTAATGACTCATGCCTCCTTTTACAGCCTTCAGTGGGGGGACAGCTCTTCCACCCAGGATGTTGCACATGAAGCCTAGTCCTTATCAGGAAATGTAACTTATTTTCATGGTTTATTCATATGATATGAATCATCTTATAAAACATCCCTAATCCCTTACCACGGGATGTAAGTTCAGGGACTCCTTTAAATATAATCCTTTACTTTCTACATAACCTCCTGTGGTCTCTTTCTTTGAAGCCCACCAGTATTGTTCAAATATAACCAAGGATGGGGTTGCAAACCACTGAGATTTTATAGATATACAAAAGAATAAAATGTACTATGAAATTAATATGCATGAAAGAAAAAATTGTTTGACTCTTGGGTCGAGTTTTTATATGTACTACGCTGTTTAACTCCTAGTGCTTAAGCACCTATTATGAAGCTGTGCAATGGGGACCAAGCTGTGTAAGATAACAAGATCTCGTGTTTCCATGACAAGAGATGCGTTTTAAAATTCTGCCTGTTGGAATTCAAGATGTGTTTTAATCTGGACAGACAAAAAACCAACTCAACAGGCTCTTCCTTTCTCTTTTCATCTACCCTCCACCTGACCCAGGAAAATCCCTTAGTCTGTTACACTAACTGGAAAGGTTAAGTCTCAGACCATTGTGTCTTAGCATGATTCCTGACTGTCTTGCAAAGGTTTCCAAAACTATGCAGCACAGTTCTTGGAGAGGTAATGTACTTGTGTTAACATAATTTTAAAAGCAGTTTTCATAATACTTTTAGTACTTCTGTAAGGACAAATATTCCTTACTACAGCAAACTAAACTGAAATTTGGCACACTATCAAAAATATTTGGAAATGCAGCAAAAGCATCTTTATTCTTTTTACATGGGTACAATACCCCCAAGTAAAAAAAAAAAAAGCATAGGGGACAACTGAGGAATTAATTTTAAAGTGTTACTCTATCTCAGCTGAGTTGCATAGATGACATTTCTAACATGATCTCAGCATGACAGAGTGTACGCCATCTGGCTCAGAAGTGCTAACAGCCTGGAATCCACTACCATGTATCAAATGAAGAGATGGAATGGACAAATATACAATGTATTAAAGAAATATGAATAAAAATTTGAACAGATGCTGAGAAAGTACTACATTTTCTCAAATCTTTTGCAATTATATTAGCTGTGTTGTTCCTCCCCAACACCATGTCAGTCGTCTTCTTAGATGTTCATATATCTTACTTTGATCTTGACTAATACACTCAAAGAAGCATGAAGCTCATTGTTGCAGTACTTAAGAAATTATTATTCTATTTTTATCTTTATCTTTTTAATTGTTTTGACTAAACTAATTTTCTAATAATCCCCATCTTCTTCCTTGCTCTCTTATATTGTGTATAGAAAAGCTGCCATTACTACTTATTGTATCCTGCTTATAAGACAGTATAATTTCATTAAATTTATATAATCCATTCAGTGAACATGTATAATACAGTTTATTCAGAATAGATTATGATTTTATTAAGTTATATATTTTATGTTTTTCTTTGGTAAAGCTTAATCTTATTAGGATTATACACTGCTCAGAAGGTTATGTCATTATTTTGGTTTAAATGATAATTTTACACATTTCAGCATGATTGGTACACTCTCTGCAGCAGTGCCCTTGCAGTCAAGGCAGGAAAAGCAGCTCTCTAGACAATGTTTGGAATAGCTAGCTAAGAAGGTATGACTTGTTCTTCAGCTGTCTGTGTTAAAATGAGCTTTAGGATAGGGTTTCCCATGGCTGGAAAGCCCCTACCAGCTTGTAAGTTAATTACCCCGAAAAAGAAACTACATTTTATTAAGAATAAAACTTTATCCAAAAAACGGTTTTCTTAAAACCCCAGAAACTTCTGCATTGCACCAACTTTTTCATGTTTAGAAATGCAGTTTGAAAATCACTACAGGGAAGCAATTTTGACAGATCAAAGAGCAACTGATTTTGCTTTTCATTTCTTCCCTCTTTAGTGAAAAAGGTAATAGCTGCCTTCTAAATTGCTGAATTTAGGTAAGGCCATTACAGCATGGTGACAACCATGGTGACAGAGCTGGAAATGCAAATGAAAAAGTCACTACAAACTTCTGAGACACAGCAACCTCAGTGTTGCCCTACTATGGCTGTAGGAAATAAAAGGTTTTAAAGGTCTGTTTCCTGAGCACTGTGAAAATAGTAATGAACCACTCCACACACCAGTCCAGCAAGACAGGGTTTTAAGCGATAGCATCTCAGTTGAGCAATTCTTCTTCTCTCCAGGGAAGGTAAGGGAAGGAAACATTGAGGGCTTTATCCCACCTCTTCATTCATCCAACAATACACAAATAAGTCAGTTGCAAACCCACTTTGTGAAAAACAGCTCAAATCTCTGATCAGGCTCATCTTTGGCTTTTGCTTTAACTTTTCTTTGTATGCACACTGCTGCAGCATACCTATTTATGACAGGTAGGTAAAGTATATTCACAAATAAAGCTATTACTAAGATAAGGATTTTCTGCAATTCAACCACAGCAAAGGATGCTGCTATTCAAGCTCCACTTGAAAAAAAAAGACAGGACGTAATTTTGTACATTAATTATAAAGCATGTGGTTCAATGAAAGGTGACCTAACGTGTTATGCCATCGTCATAAAACATGACTATTCTTTACACAACACTTCAAGCAAGACACCGTTCTAAAGAGTTGCATTTCAGGAGAAAAAAAAAATCTCATTATCTTACATCTCTAAAGAAACCATGGGAAAGCCCCTGATATAAACTAACTGCATTTAAATTAAATAATACAGGGGTTAAGCGTTCACTAGGTGTGTGGTATTCCAACAGCAGATGATAATACTTCCTTGCTTTCATTGTCTTTCTCATGGAGCAATTTCAAAGGAAATGAAGGATTTGTCTCCTGATTGTTGTTGGTGAAAGCAAGGCACAGGGAAATGGTCTGGCCAAGGCAACAAGGCAGCAGGGGATCCCGGGGATGAACTCAGGTGTCCTGACCCCTAAGCAATTCTCCAGGCATTATATCAAGGCTATTTTCCATGCACCTACACTCACTCTTATACAAACAGTCGTTTCCAAGACATACACCTTTTCATTCCCTCCAAATACAGCCATACTACTGTTAGCATAAATCCAAATATTTCACCTCTTATGCAGCTCACAGAGATCTGAGTTTTCAAAGACCTTCTTTAGTGTACTGTGTCTTTCATAGTTAGACACTGTAATTATGACCAGCTGATCTATTTCTGCCAACAAACTAGAGTAACCAAGGTCTCTAATACCTTTGGAGATCTTCTTGTCCATTATACCACTCCTACCTTCACTGTTCTTACATCACAGTTCATACAGCAAAACCTGATTTTTAACAACACTAGTAGTGAATATGTATTTTTAATTTTTTCCCCTTGTTTTGCTCTGTGTAAGTTCCATGTGCTGTAGTTTCAGTGTGGTGTACACCTGGCTTCTCAACTTCCTCATAGGACTGGTCACTGAGTAGAAGAAGCACAACCACCCTGTCTGCTCTCTGGAGACTGCTTTGGAGAGAGTGACCTCAAAAAGAAAACAGCATGGAGCCCTATCTTGCCTTACATGACCATGAACACACACACAGCTCAAACCTCTCTCACTCTTTTTAACTCTAGCCAACTTTAACTGTTCTCCAAGTTTCCAAACTAACATTTCAGACATATCTGTTTACTGTACTTCTGGCTTACTCACTACTTTTCATTTCACTTGCAAGAGAAAAAGGAGATTAAGTATATGGAAGTTTAAATTTACATCCCCTTATATATTAGGGGAAGCCACTTTATGACAACAACTTGACATCACACCAGGTTTCGAACCTATGAGATTTAGATGTTCTCCATCAGCAATAAACACATTTTTTAAATCAGTAAGCACTGCAAGTTCAATAATAGGCTGCCCTTTCTTCTCTAAGAAACATAAGGTTCAAACAACACCTGCTGTAGCTGGTAAGAAAGTAGCAAATTACTCCAGTAAAGAGACCTTTGCTGAAGTCTGGTTCTGGTGACAGTAAGCATGGTGGTTTTTATTTTCAGTGGCAGGAAAAGCTCTTTGTAGTAGCTTGTAAACATGGCAGCCCAGCATGAAAAAAAAGGCATCTCTGCCTACCAGGAAAAGCACTTTGTAGTAGCTTGTAAATATGGCAGCCCAGAATGAAAAAAGGGCATCTGTGCCTACCAAAGAACACAGCCTACTGGTCAGCCGAGCAGGACACACCAGGACATGCCTAAGCATCAACTGGCCTCCACGAAACCTCTTGGTCTTCCCAACACTCCTGCCTCCATGCACCAGGTGGGTACACGGCACGTGCACTCCAAATTAACAGAGCAGCTGTAATTGTAATGCAGCTGGGGACAAGGGCTGTGCCCCTGCACATGCTGGGCGTGCTGAGTCACCCGTAGGAACTCCCTGGGCAGTCCCGGGAACTCCCCAGCTAGTTTCTGTACAGATCAGATAATTGATTGATAGCTACTGGAACCCGCCCCGGGCAGTCCCAGCTTCACCAGAGGTCTGAGGAATTGATAACAGAACTCCACAGGCAGTCCCAGTCCATGTTAACAAGATAATCAACTGCATGTCAGGAACTGGGGAGGCAGGGAGTTCCCAGCAACCCTGGGAACAACCCAGGAAGGTCCTGCTTTGCTCATATGAAGTAAATGGTGAACTATTAGACACTATTTATCTGTTGAGATATGTGTATCATTGAACCGGACCACTTTTTTCACATAGACGAGACAATTTTAAGTAGAAATCATGCATACACTGGAGTGTTGACAAGGAGCTGCAGGCCAGCTGGAGCAAACCAGAGTTTGGGGGGTTCTCATCCAAAACGAGCTGAAAATGCTCAGATAGCAAGGATACTTTTGATGGAGACTCCTATCATCACTTGGTCAGAAACTGGCCTTACTGTCACAACAGTGACAACAGCATCACAGGAGTGTTAGCTAACGCGTAAACCAATGTGTGTGTAACATGAACCAGAATGGTCTCTTAACAAAATGAGAGTCTATCACCACATAAACTGGCCACAATGAAATGCCCCACAGATTTAAAAGATTACCCTAGAGTATAAGAGCATTGGTCCAAGTAAATATATCTGATGCCACTGTCTTGATTTTATGTAAGGTACCTCTAATTCTGACTTGCAGAATACATACTCTTCCCAAAACACTTGGTAAATAAATACTTCCCAGTATTCTGCCCCCCTCTTCACAATACAAAAATAAATCTCATTACTCAGATAATGTTCATAAATGTTGGAGGTTTCTGGGCCACGCCCATTTATTTATAATTTGGCAGTAGCCCATTGCAGCACCAGGCCCAGACACCTCTGCAACAGAACAAAAACCTCTCCAGTCCAGACCACCTGTAACCACTCAACAGGAAACTTCACACCAGAGCCCCGGAGCAGAGTGGCTGACCAGCCCCTATCAGCATGCCTGTTTTAAGACATTCAGTTCTGACTTACAGCGAGACTTGGTCACATTCAACCTCTAGCTTTATATCAGCCAAGAATCCTAGCTCAGGGACGTGTTACAAATTTTACATGACACAGCATGACCAGGGCGCCAGACCCTTCCACCCCTCTGTCAGGAAAGCAAGGCCAACTACTCAATGCAGAGCTGAGCTGAGTCCACCTGGACTTTGAGCACCACCACAAGGGGCTGTTCTGTTTACACTCAAGTTTGGATTATACCTGTATCCACCAGGAGGTTCAGGTGCTGCACTGCACAGGGTTTTTAGACACCTGGCTAAAGTGGAAACCACAGCTCTCGCACAACCCTAAGTTCCAAGGAGCAGACCATAAAGTGGGATGAAATTAAAGCAGAAATGAATTTGATTTAGTAAAGAAGTATGTCTGGAATCCCAGCCTCTCCTGCAAGGCACATAAATGCAGAATTTAAGGGACCTCAGTCAATTTCTTGTGTGAGATGAGTGCTCACAGCTTGAAGCCCAAAGAGCAGCTTTAAGGAGTCCAGTGTTTAACTTTTGGGACTGCTTACTCTAACACATGGTGGAAGGAAAAGACAAATTCTTGGCATCAACTTTTATGCAGTATCAAAGTGTATTACTTGCTGACAGATGCACCTTCTACACTCATTTCAACCCAAAATGAGCTTAAAAAATAATTCCTGTCTTCAAGAAGATATATATTACTGACTATGACAAGGGATACAATGCCCACCTTTCTTGATAAGTTGTGCTGGCGTAGGAGAGAGCCCACAGATGTCCTTTGAACTTATACCGAGGTTCCAGCCCCTTGCCTGTATTTCACCAGGAAAACTATCTGCTAAAATACTTTATCTGGAGCCTGAATAGGAATCAGAAACAAGGACTCCTTCCTCCTGTCCCATCCTTCTCCATACAACATGCAAACTGGACAGCCACTCTTCTAAGTACAGCCCTTTGTGAATTTTACCACTAAAATTATTGTTTTTCTTGGTGCAAGAACAAATATATTTTACGAATCTCACTGCAGAGCTCATAAATATAACTTTTCTTCATGCATTACTGAAACCTCAAGGAAAACACATGCCAGAGATCTTTTTCAAGTTCCACTTAACCAGTTTACTTTGTTCTTCCCACCCCAATGAAGGGAAGAAGCACATGGGAACTCTGGCCATATCCAAGTTTGCTGTCAAGGTCAGACATTTTACTTCTTCATTTCTATTTATAAACATAGTTAGGTATTACAAGAGCCAGACTATTTAGCCATGAAGACTGTCAAAACAGATAATGTATTGTGTCTCACTGAATTACAAACTGGCTGGATGCCTAGCCTATTGACTGCAAGAGTCCACTCCATTACAGCTCCAGCAATGTCTTCTATCTACTTAAAAAAAGTTTTGAAAAGCAGACAACTGTGAAATGACTATAAGGATCATACCAACTAGATTTGTTACTCCTTCTCTTGGTTACCTGCAATTATTGGTTACTAGTTCTGATGCCAACTCAGGAAGAGCAATACATTACCAGAAAATCTAACTGATGACCTTCAGTCTAATGAGGTACCACTCAGCAGTGTTCTCCAACAGTATCCACACAGATGTGTGTTAACTCACTCTGCTGGAACTAGTGCTCTGATAAATTGTTTTCTTTATGTATTTAGGGAGTGCATGTGCAGCCACAGAGTGATCAAAATTAGTATTTCAAAGAACTGAGTCCTTAGTGTAGTAGCAGTTACAACACAGTGATAGCTGTTACGAGAACCACGAAATTTTATATTTGACTCACTGCAGGCATTGCTTGTATCTGCTTCCAAAATATCCAAAATAGATAACTAAAAAAAAGGTAATAAAACCTAAAAGTATGGCAAATTAAATACAGGTAGGCAAACATCTTCTTTTGAGTGGATAACACTGAAACAAAACAATAACCCAGAAAATGCATATTGATTACAAGTTAAAATACCACAGCTTGCCTTTATATGAAATTGTATTATCTTTTAGAGGAAAATACAAATTAAATACTGCTTTCATTTATAAAACGCTTGACATCTAATCATCAACTTGAATACATGCAGTACAGTAAAAGCACACTGTGCTTCCCTGCAAAGGGTTTTCTTTTAAAAAAGCTGGGTTTATCCAGCTATGAATGTAGTCAAAACATGTACTTCATCTAAAAGCACAATATGATATAGTATTGCAATACAGTAGTATTATAATTAATATAAAACTACTTCAGAAATTTCATGTCTATAATTACAACACCTGTATCAATGATAATCAGTACATTAATCCACAGTCAATTGGAAAAATAAGTGCAAAAAATCTACGGCAAAAATGTTCATATTTTAACCAAATGCTTTATGACCTTGTATGGTGAAAGGATAACATGAGGTCCATATTTTAAGTGTATTTAGCTTAAAAAAAATTAATCATTTTAATGCCATAATACTAAGGCATTATAATTGCCTCTCTACAGACATTTTCCTACCCTTATTTTGTTTTTTGTCATTACCACTTCCCAGATTTTCAGACTGAAGATGAATAAAGTATTAGAGGGACTCTTGCATCTCTAAACAACTCAAGAAATCAGAGAAGGCATCTGAAAGGATCTCACGTACTTCAGTTCTAGGTTTGCTTTCCCTTAATAGCATTCAGTCAATTAGCAATTATTTTGCTGCTAAATACAGAGACAGCCAGTTTCAGATCAGACTTTCTCTTTGGTATTATCAGACCTTTATCACCTTCGAAGAAACTTGAAATTGATCAAAGAGATGATCTGCTTATTTCATATCCATCTCTTACTTAAATGATTCTAAATGTCATATAGACAGGGTGCTTTACATGGAACTATCATAAACCAGCCTAAATGGTATCAATGCACATTAATCAGCAGTATAAACTGACGGTATATCGTAATATTTCTATCAAGCTATAGATTTTTTTAAAAACCAATCCCGAAGCAGAGACCAATAAATTGCTAACTAGCTTTAATAAAATCTGTCTCAGTCCTCAAAAACAATGCTTCCCTGATTTTAATTTCTTTACTTTATTAATGGTAATCTTTTTAAAGAACTAATAAAATAGATTTTTCATGTATGATTTTTTCATAGGTCATCGTATTTATTTAGATCAAAAAGAGGACTAAGGTTTACAACAGAGATGTTCCCTATCAGTGGCTATTTCATAATAAGGCAAAATAGTACATCTATTAACTTCACTGTTGCAAAACAGCACAGGAGGAGCAACCAAGAGCAAAGAGGACAAATCCACAGCATTTACCACTTTGTAACCCAAAGCAGCGCTTTAAATTCAGCTTGAAAAAAATACAGGAAACACTACTACAGCTGGACAAAACAAAAACAAAAACAATTTCTTTGTGGTAAGATATACTTAGTAAGCACACTGCTATGTTCTGCATGACTTGCCATTTTTGGATGAAGCCTCTGGTGAAGAAAACTGCAGAGAAATAAGGCCTAAGGCATCGATGCCATGTGAGCATTACAAAAATGTCACACTGAACACAACCATTTAGTCAACCACAAGCAGAAAAAAGGACTCCAGTGTTTGGGAAGGTAACCAGACTCGTAAGAGCTAAAACCAAGTAACGAAATGGCAAACACTGCCCCTAAAGAAATTAAATCTCAGTTTTTGCTATACTCCTTGTTTTTTATTATACTAGAAAATAGTGACTAAAATGGTGCATTTATTTTATTTCTGTTAGATAAGTATCATGACTGGTGATAAGATGGAATATGCTAAAACATCTCCAAGCAGAATTCTGAACAGTTTTAACGACATAAATGATCTTACTTTAGATGTGTTATGAATGCAAAGAAAAGCTTAAAACAACACATTATGTATTTAAATGACATACTGAAGAAATGATATGTTTTCTGTTGTAAGGAAAACCAGATTTAGTGTTTCTTTTCACTATGCTCTAGGAGATATTGGAGGTAGTAGATATTATCCTCCCACACCTCATTGTTATTCACAGGTGAGTAGGAGGAAAACCAGTTTTCCTGCTTTCTAACTCCCAGCTGGTTTCTCACTGAATTGATTTCTCTTCATTTGGTATGAATGAAATAGTTACTGAACTAACCTAATGAATAACAAGAAGAAATACTTTCTCTGCAACTGCAGAGAAAAGCAGTGTTGTCAAAAAAGCAATTAATACTGAAGGAAACTCTAACTCTGGTGCTTAACCATTACCTTTAGTAGTTCTGTGGTGTGGTTCCTGTTAAAAACTTCAACAGCACACTCTCCATCTAGATTTAGCAAGAACTATTGAAAAATCTGGATGTGTAGCACATGCTTATAAAAGTACCCAAAAATATCCTGTATTGGGATACATGATGGATTAGGAGTGTGTTACATTATCACACATCCAGCCAACAGGATTATCACCAGTGAAATCCTTAGCAGACAATGTGATTGAGCAGTTCTGTACAACACAACAGAAAGAGATGGATGTGTAATTGTAAAAGAGTGGAGATTTCCAACTTATCAGTCAGAAGTCAGGCGGACAAAGTCCTTGGAAACCTGGGTCAGTGTTGAGCATGATCTGACTAAGGGATTGGACTAGATGACCTGACCTCATGGACTACCTTCCAACTTGAGTGATCCTATGATGACATCAAGTCTGGGGTTTCATGTGTAAGAAAAATGTTTAGTTACATCAAGGATTGTGAAATATCTTCACTGTTTGCAAAATTCACATAACTCTTGAATGAGTCTAGCTGATCACAAAAATTTAAACACTTTGGAACTATTTTCACAGTTTACTGAAGGACTTTTCCTATGGTCACTACAGGTGTAACATTCTCATGAGGATTCCGGTGAACAGACACTACTTCAGTAGTACTTGGTCTTGTGTAAGCATCTCCCTGCTGCTAAGATTTCAAATATATTACTCAGAGGGGGGAAAAAAGGAGTCACAGGACATAGATCAACTGAAGATTTGAGTGTAAAATTGTATACTAGACTATGACTAACTAATAGGTACTCAGTAGCACCTGGTTGCTGCTTTATATGTTTGTAGAGAGACAATAAACAAAATCCAGACCTCATCCAAGTTGTCACCCATGTAGATCCGGAAATCATTCTGCGATTACAATATCTGCAACTTGACAGGCTCAAATCACCCATTAGAATAAAGAGGAGTTACCTGTGCATGTTTAAGCCTGTACTTCACTGACAGAAAGAGTGAAGACAAGTTGCTGATTCTTTCATTGCCATTTTCTGTCTAAACAGGTCAGGAAGTTTTTATATACACACATACCATAGCTGCCTTTCAAGTCTCTAGTGACTGCTCAAAAACTCCTTGAAACCAAAAGACATTGAAACCAATAGCTTTGTCTTTTATACGTAATTTTACAGTCCGCTGTTTTTCAGTCATACAAAGAATTCTTATACCATGTCAGACTTCTGGTTCATATCACAGGGATGCCATCCATTCTTTGGTGAGGTCCTCATCATGGAATTTTTTCCTGGATCCACCTTGCTGGTGTCAGCACAAACTAATACCAATTTAGCTTTTAACCAAGATGTATAAGGTTGATAAAAAATTATCACTTCAGTATCAGCCTGGCAAGTTGCATATAAATGCAGCACTAATGTAATTTCCTGAAAAAGCTTATTAAAGTTTTGCAGGTAGTCTTTCCAACAGCTAATGGTATGTTATGAAAGGGTTTATCAACTGGTAGAATATTTTGAGGATTTGAATTTCCACAGATGGTTGTTCACACCAGTGTGCAATACAGACACGACAATAACAAACCAGGATGAAATTTTCTTTTCACTTTGTTGAGTCTTCTGTCAATTAGAATGTAAGAGGCAAGACAGAGATGTAACCAAAGTTATTTTCTCCGTTGCTGGTAACAACTTCACTTTGTCCTGGGATAGTGGAGTCTTCCAGTTTAATACCTTGGACACGTACACTCCTCAGAAGGAGTCTATCATTCCTCACCATTGCTCCTGAAATCTAGAGCTAGAACCCTGAATCTTAATGCCTGTTTAGAGCACCATAATTACATTTATTTCAGCCTGAAGAGTTAAATTCAGCTAGAAGAGAGAACAAGAACAAAGAGACTGTGGTAGGAGGACTGCTACCTTTCCCCTTACAACAAGTTCAGTTCTATAGCCTACATGTACTCCACAAACAAGATTCAACCATTCTCATTACGTATCCTTTTTGGGAGGGGCGGTCTTTCTCCTTTATTTGGCCCTGTAGTATACCCTGGATGTATCTCACACATATGCAGTGTTGTCTGAGATTTCTATTTCTGCTGGTTTTGGATGGGATAAAGTAAATTTCCTTCATGGTAGGTAATACAGGACTATGTCTTAGATTAGTGTTGAAAAGTGTTGAAAATAGATGTTTTGATTATTGCTGAGCAGTGCTTATACTAAGTCCACGCTTTTTCTGCCATTCACACTGCTCCCCGCCCAGTGAGGTGGCTGGGGGTGAACAAGAAGTTGGGAGGGGACACAGCTGGGACAGCTGATCCCAAGAGACCAAAAGAATAGTGCATAGTATATGGCATCATGTTCATTATGTAAAATAGAAGGAGCAAGAAGGGGATGTTTGGAGTGATGGCATTTGTCTTCCCAAGTAACCATGATGTGTGACAGAGCCCTGCTTTCCTGTAGATGGCTGAACACCTGCCTGCCCAGGCAAAGTAGCAAACAAACTCCTTGTTTTGCTTTGCCTGTGTGCATGGCTTTTGCTTTTCCTATTGAACTGCCTTTACCTCAACCCACGGTTTTCTCACTTTTACTCTCCTGATTCTCGCCCCCATCCCGCCACAGGGGTAAGCGAGGGCTGCGTAGTACTCTGTTGCTGGCTGGGGTTAAAGCATGACAGTACTCCACTACTGCTGGTGGTTACTGAACTTTAACTGCAGCAAAGTTTCTGAAAAAAAACTCAGTTTTTTAAGCGTAGGGGGCATGAAAGCATAAAAAAGTCTACATGAAGAACTTTCAGATATGCTGCACTGAAGGGCCATAACCGATTCCTTTACATACTGTCAGGTAGAATTAGGCTGCTGTTTTGTTTTTCTTTATTAATTTTTTCCTTTATGTTCAGAACATTTGATAAAATATCCTACATATTAAGGGAACAAATATCCTCCAATGTAGTTAAACAATACTGTATTACTGATTTATTTGAATAAACTGTGAAGAAAAATTACAGCTAGTATTTCAGCAGTCTCTACAACCATTTAACATTTACAGATAGGACTTTCAAAGAAACTGAAAAGGAAACCTACTAGAATTCATAGCTCAAGGTACAAAGCAGTGGAAAATCATATTTTACCTGAAGACGTCCTAGGTAGTAACACTAGCTAATTTTATTGTCAATTTTATACATAAACTGAAGCCCAGAGAATTTAGCTGACATCTTAAAGCTGAGGAGATTCTGGAAGAAGACAGTCAAAACTCTTGACTGAACAGGACTCATTAAATAATCCGTTTGACCTTGACAGAAGACAATTGACAAAAATTCTTCAGGATTTGATTATCTCCCTCTCCTATAGACATCTTTGAATGCTCATACTTAAATACAGACATGCACACTTCTAAATAAACACCACTTACATCCTTCTCTTGCTGATGAAGCAATGCCCATATGATAATGCTGTCATGGAAAAAAAAAATATTTTCAGTTACAGACAACAAAGAGCACAAAAATTTAAATGAGTGCTTCAGTTTGCCTTTTTACCAGATTAAACAGGTATTTCTAGATGGTATCTGCTTCATTGGAAGAAAGAAAATTAGACTGAGGCTGGATAAAGGCTATGGCTTGAACCTTCAATCTCCTCTGTGTCTACATACAAAGTGAATACAAGTTGTAGGCAATATCAGATGATAACAATGTGTACTTGTATCATTAAATGTAAATGCCAACACAGGGTGCAAGCTAGAGGCCTTAAAACTGGATGAAGAATGCATAGAAATTCAAGCAGTAACAAAGCTAGATTGTCATTTGGAAAAGAGTAGAACAATAAAACAAGCCTAGTTTTCAAAGTAAAATTTTAGAAGCAAATCTGGACTATGATTCATAGAATATAAACACCTAAAATTCTTTTGCTACCATGATTGTTTGCTACTAATTAAGCAGATAATTTTTTCACACTCCATTTGCAGCAACATCTGTTTGAAGTGTTGTGAAGATGTTGTGTTTGTCCAACACAAACACTTGTAAATTTCACTTTTTGATGGTCCTACACTTTGATCAATTCAGTGCCTTTTATGACTTCAAGAAAACTGGATTTTAGAGACTTATGCAATTTCCTGAGAACTGGCCATTTGAAACATTTGATGACCTCTAACTTTGGCTCTTTACACTGTTGTCCATGTCACAGTTGAAGTGAGAAAAATAAAGCTGTGGAAAAGTCATATCAAGGATAAATATTGCTTCCTTTTGTGGCTGTGGTTCTTTAGAAAGTACGGAAAAGTCATATCAAGGATAAATATTGCTTCCTTTTGTGGCTGTGGTTCTTTAGAAAGTACTTGGACATATCTCATGAATGGCAAAGGTCTGAAGCACAGTTTGTTCACAAACCCATAAGAAAATGATAAAGGAAGGAAGGATGATTGTAATGGAAGTCTGATAGCTGTAAGCTTAAAGCTCAAATCAGATTAATCACTTGGGATGTAGACTTTCAACTGATAAAAATTTGGAACTCACTGTCATATGACTACAGATTAAAATGGCAGCCACTCTCAAAATCAGGTGTATCTGGAAGCCATCCACTACATCTAACTGGCACTCTGTGGAGGCAGATACACCTTATCTGAGTGTAAGAGCAAAGGCTCTTAGGATAGCACAGGACAAACCAAGCGGTAGCACAGAATAAAACACCTGACACCAAAACTGACTCTCTGATTCCTGAAGTTATTAGGGTTCATGCCTTTCTGATATTCTTCTAACAGAAAACTTCAGATCTTCACAATTTCTTTTTAGACCATTTACTTTCATTAAGTCAATGAGCTTTTTAGGCCACATAGCTCAAAGAGATACTAGGGAATTATTCAGAAAATACTGATTTCAAGCTCTGGGATGGGAATGCTAATAATGTACACATAATAAAACATGCTTAGAAAACATTCTTGTGAGAAAAAGAATAAGGCATAAAGTCTTATTCTCCCCACAGAAAGTGTTAATTAATGAGATGACTGAAAGCCATAAACATAAATCTAAAGGAAACATAAAACCCAAAGGAGGCTGTGAATTAACTTGACATTATCCACTTCACTACATAAATGCAGTACTTTTTGCTGTGTATGGCACATCCTCCTCTCTTTTATAAGTACATACACATATAGTCTCTCTTACGAATCATGAAACCTTTTGGCTAGGGTTGGCATTGCCTTTTGTCCTGAAAAGAGGCGGTGCACTCCACAGCTATGAAGGCTGGCTCTCCTCATAGGCTGCCCCAGCTCAGCACCACAGGCTGCCTTTCCAAGCAGAGTGAGAAAGGCAGGCGCCCAGGAAGGCTATGGCCGCAGCAGCAGGCTGTCTGTAGGTAGGGCTTGGCTGGGAGGCCTCAGCAACCTCTCCCTGACTGCCCGTTTCCCCATGAGGAAGAGGGTGAGTTGCACACCACTGACTGAGCCAGGTCTCACCTGCAGCCAGCCCTGGGCATCACTGCCAATCAGGGACTACAGCAGCAACAAAACACAGCCCCGACACACAAATGCCAGTGGTACATAGGCTTAAGTATTTACATAACCAGACTGCAAAATACACTAATAAATATGGGCACACACAAAATTCAAGATCAGAAATGCTGCGAAGACAATGCATTCCTCTCCAAAGCATGCACACAACTGCCTCAGCCCTTCTTTCAAGATGGATCCTGCAGATGGAAAGGCCCAGATCGGGAAATCAGGGACTTGATCCATGAGGATCCAGGACTGTCAAAATACTGACAATACATCTTTGCAATCTCCTTCACTGCAAATCACTGATTCTTTATGAATTTTCAAACAAATAATGAATATTGGGAGAAAAAACTGTCCGGCACACTGAAGCATTAATCCACAGACATGAAACACATTCCACATTTCTCTCCTCATTCAACTCCACAGCTACAAGACTGTAGCACAGTAAACAAGCCTCCTCCTCCTCAACACACTTCAACTCATTCTTCCCACACACAGCTGCCACTATCATGCATATTTCAAAGCCTCCATCTGGGCTTGACAACTGTACCTTCCTTTCTTCCAGCCAACAGAAATACACTTCCTACTCAAATAGGCATGGATGATACCGCGTTGTTTATTTCAGAAAAGAAGCTGTTCCACAAGTAGGTCATGTGGGTGGAAGCCTCCATGCTAACCTACATGTTCACCGTGTAGGTTAGAGCTACCCTACATTCATTTTTCCCTCTTTCCACCTAGAAATTGTCTTCAGGCAGCATGTAAGGATTTGTGGTACTTGTCCAGGCTGCTGAACGCCTGGTTCTTCTGCATAAACACCTACTGTTCGCACCGGGATTAACTTCACAGTATACACCCAGCAGGTTCAACATTTCCCAGAGATTCTTCATTTATGCCACATATGCTACACTGTGCAGGTACACCTCCTTCTGTCCAGAAATATGTCCATAATTCCAACAGCTGTTGCAGACTGAGGATGTCCTGAACTCAGCATGCACACAGGCAGATCTCCAGTTTATGGCCTCATCTTTCTTCTCTTAAGGTCAACTTGCCCTACTGGAGTTACGCCTCTTGAAGAGATGCTGCAGCAATCACCCACTCTGCACCCACAGCAGCAGCCTATATGTTCTACCATTTAAATAGCTGCATCTCTTCCTTTCTCTCTCAGCAGCCTGTACTCAGATCACCCTTCCTGTACCACCAAATGCATTCGCCTACATCCGGCATGTAAACACGTACCCTGCCTCTCCCCATCTCTCATTCTGCAGTGGCTGGGTAGGCATAGGCTGAGGACAGTGCCTCTTGCAACACCAAGAAGGGCCAAAGCTACCCCAGGCTGTGGTTCTTATCTTGGACAAGCAGAAGAAGGTGGGGCCAAAGTGGAGTTAGGTTGCTCCTCCTCCACCAAGAGGGTAGCACCAGGGTTCATTCACACCTCAGGGCAACATCCACACATTTCCCATATCTTTGTGAATAGCAACAGCAGCAAGTGAGTCACCATGTGAGACAGGGCGGACTGGAGGCGATGCTTAACAGTCCAGGCAGAGCAGGTTGAATAGCCAGTCTCACCTCCAGCCCCACCCCACAAAAAACCCCAAAGGCTGAATAGGAGTAATCTGTGGGCAGCCTCTGCCCCACATCACCTCCTGAACCACCTGAGATTAACAATGTTTTAATACACAGATTACACAACTAAGGTAATTCCTAAAGGATTTTAATGACTGTATGTCCAGCCAATTTCAGTGTCTCGTCTGCTGGGCTTGCATTTAGTTCAAATCACACTTCTCTGCAAGATATGTTGAGGCTTAGTTGGCAAATATTTCTTAAGTGCTTTGAGATCTTGTAATAAAAGGTGCAATGGCACTACAAAGGAATTTTGGTAAGACACTTGCTATCAGAAGATGTTAATTTTTTTCAGAAGATCTCTATCTATGTGTGTACTGCTTCTTTCTTGGAATAAGGAAAACAAAGGAGATGGTACACATGTAAGCATCTGTAAAGAGAACAGACAAGACTGATCATTTAGAATGGTCAATCAGCTGTTTATACTATTTACCTATGCTTTCCTTTGGGAAGACCACCAAAGGGAAAAACTGCAAAGCAAACTCCAGTGGAAAGATACTTTCCACCCAGTGCACTCATTCGTTCTAGGTCATATGGAAAAAGATGTGACCTAGATCTTCTGCCACTCTGCAGGCAGTACCTGTCTTCCTACTTTAACAGCATTTCCAGCAAACTGAGATATGGCCTTAATTTTCCTTAAGCTGATCATACATGTTTAAAATTTTTTCTTTGATATTTATCATAGTGCTTCAGAGGTCACCCAGGCATTTTATGCAGACTGCTGGTACACTTAATCATTTCAGTGTCTTCCTGCAGTAAATCAGAAGACATTATATTAATAAAAGATGGGTCTGTTCCAGGTCTGATTCAGAATGCTGAATCCCCACCTACCTGGCTTAAAAAAGAGTCCTTTAAAAAGGTCAGTTTACTCTATGGAATTCTGAGTTTCAAGGATATGTCTTCTCTCACACAAGATATATACACCTGAGACCAGCATGAAGACACTGGAGTGATTCAGAATGAGAGCTCAAGGCTGTCTGCACCACAACCTAGCCAAAGAGACCTTGTCTGAAAATACACCACTGAGATACAGGCACGCCATGCAAATAAAACATATTTGCCTCCATCACTACAGTTCTTTGTTTGGCAAATACTGTTTGGTTATATTCACTTAGCACAAGAAACAAGACAGGAAAAATACAAGGTCTACAAGGGAGACTGGCCAGAAGTTAACTTCTCTTGTACGTAATTATTATTATTTGGTTCCTTTTTCAAAATATTTATTAATCCCTGTAATCAGGTTGGACATACTTCAGAAAAAAAAAAAAAAGAGAAAGGTTAAACAGTTGGTCACTTATTTTCTGGGCTTGGATTTATCACATCCTCCTCTGACTCTCACTTTTGTATTTCAATTTTAAGTTTGCAATGACCATCTCACACAGCACACGTACAATTCCCATGAAGTAAGGTAATATTTATGATTAAGTCACAAATTTCAGTGTTATGGTCCTCTTGTGACATCAATCTGGCCCTTGCTAAAGGAAAATTTAACACATTTTCAATTCATACCACTGGCAAAATGTTTCTGAATAACAATTTCTCGCTGCAATGGCTGATTCCTTTGTAATGTAGTTTTGTCCGAGTATTTTAATGAAGACAATCAAATGTCTTGTTTTCACTTGATCAGTTCAACTGCACTGAAACCATGAATTTGAAATACTTTTTCTAAATCTTTCTTTTTCCTCACAAGAAATTGTGAGATTGATTTTTTTCTTCCCATCTGGAACAAATTTGTAATTTCTAAATTTACAATCACACCAGAAGAGGCATTAAAAAAACCCAGAAAAAACCTCTTTCAATATTTTATGTCTTATCTTGCAATGTGCTGAAAAAATCACGTATTTCTAAGTCACATGTATATGTGGATGCTTTGTATCACCCGGAACTGGGAGTCTGACCTCAACTCCTGTGCAAACTAGGCAGAAAACACATGTCAATAATACAGAGAGAATACCTCCCCAACAGCTGTCAAAAGTAACATCAAAATACCCCTGTAGATCAAGATCTTTGCTACCTTCCTACTAGCTGTTAGAAGTAATATCAAAATATCCCCATGGATCTAGGCCTTTGCGAGATGCATAGACCACCTGTGACATTTTATCATGAGGCAGGTGTGAACAATGGTTCCAGTGATGTGCCACAGGGGTCAAACCCTGTGGTAGGGCTGGACTCTCTGAGAGAGGTGGCATCAAGACCAAAGTGCTCCCATCATACAGTACCCTGACTGCCCCCCAGCCCTGTGTTCAGCACAGGAAGGCTAACCAGGCAGGACACCGACTCTAGGTGGGTCATATGTTGAGCACTCCTCGTTCCAAACATCACCTGACGTCCTGGCTGACATACCTTAAAAGATACTGACTCTAAACCACCTAGTCGAATCAGAATTTTATTTGTATTCACCTGGATTAGAGGCAACCTGACTTTACACTTCTGCCTCTGTATGTGTCCACTGGCCATGTGTTCAGCCTTGCTCATGGTTGGACATGGAGGAGTGGAGCCATGGCAGGCTCATCTGTATCCAATAACTCCTAATAAAAATCAGTATGTTTTCATGTGGGTTTGAGAAGAAAGTTAGCCCTGTGAAATGTGTATTTCTCTCTTTCCTTACTCCTAAACTGCACCAGGTGTGTCTGCATACAGCCAAAATTCACACCCACAAACAAGGTATAAGTACTTATATATGTTCACATGAAAAAAAAGAAGCTTCTTCTATTAACACCGGTGATAGCTGACAAGCTAAGCAACGTTCAAAAATATTTTTGTTCATCTCACTGAAAGTAGTAGATTTCAAACCTCACAACGATTGTTAAAGACAAGTTTTCTTATTAGCAAATATAAAATACAACTTAAATGATTTCAGTATCTCATTTAAAAAAGTACATTCCAAAAAAAAAAGGATGGAAAATGTCTTAATAAATACTGATTGCTGATTCTGTACATAATTTTGATTTTTCATGTTAAACATCCGTTTCTATCAAGGACCTGCTTCTGAATTGGAAATTTTATAATTAAAAAAATTGAATGGCAAACTACCAAGAAATGACAAGATTTTAACACCATAATAAACATTAGGATCATGATCCATTATGCTTAACACTTACAGGCTTTTTTTTCCTGTAACCAGGATGCTTAAAAACTTGTTCAAAAACAGAAAGCAAAGCTAAGAGTCTTATGTAACAGCATGATTTTCAAACTGGTTTATTTAAGGCCACACCACACCAAGATCAAGTTTTTCTAATGGAAGATGACTTATTTTTCCTTGGTTTGGGTCTATGCAAGGTGCTTTAAAAACACAAGAGAATGAATGACACTGAGTAGGTCTGGTATTTGGGAAGGATTGGGTGAGGATGCAGAAGAATATATGAGAGTGAATGCACTGGGAGGAAAGACAGTATGTGTGAATAGTGGGGAGGGGGTATGAGGAGTACATGGGGTAAGAAAAGCAGCACTTGGCAGGAAAACACGAGCTTCTGGAAGAAGACTGGGTGTGCAACTGAAACTGTGAAGCAGAGTTAAAAGATCAAGGGGACTGTGCTGGGTTAGAATATATTAAAAACAGGGAAAGAGATATCAGACAGGGGGATTCCTATAAGGAAAAAAAGGCAGAAAATACATGTATAGCTGACAGCAACTTGTAACTGAGGAGCCTGACTGGGTGATAAGGGGCACAAATGGATCATGGCAAAGTAGCAGCACTTTCACCGACAAAGCCAGCAGTGGATGAACAGAGTCATCCCTTGCACACCCTCAAGAACATTTATATTTTGCTTTTATGTTTCAGGTTGAATTTTAAAATCAAGAAGTTCAGATGTCACTGGCCCAAATCCTCAAAGTAACAAGAGGTCCCTCCACCCTCCACACCTCCACGAAAATGCATTGTCATAAAATACATCTCATCATTTGAACTCAGCCTTGTAATTAATGAAGAACAAAACAGCTTTGAAGTATTTTGGTCATATTTGGGAATAATTTTAAGTAGCTTCTGCCCCAAACCATGAGAAAAAGAAAATAAAACTTAGCCTGAAATGACATATTACTTAATAGCATAGAATACAATCAATGGAAAACCAGAGATGTCTAGCTTTTGAAATTATACTGGCAACGAGTCAAGGAGATTTGAATGCTAATCTTCTATAATAATATATTAGAATTAGAGACATCATTAGCTCCTTAATAAATGTAGGAATATCCCTCTCTAGCCATGGTAGGTCATGAGACAGAAAGCTGTCTTCTCTCTCCTGTCCTCTACAGTTGACACTGAAAAATTTGAACAGCATCTTGAACCTCTGTAGTCTTCAACCCATGGTTCATTAATTGGTCACCTAAACTGACTTCAGTAGTAGCAGACCAATTTACTCCGGAATGTGCACAGCATATGGAGAGGCTATGGAACAGAGTAGCTCTTATGAACAGTTTGGTATTTTCAAATCATGTGCAGCATAAGTAAATAACTATTAATATCAAACGTACACAAAGATATATATCCACACCCAAAAACCCCAAATCCCTTTCAGCCTCCTGAATGTCCAGTTTAAAAGTACAGTGCCGTGCAGCTCCACACAGCAGAGGTTTCCATAGTGACTCATGCGTTCTTGGGACTCACTTCCTGGGACCTACTGGAATGCAGACAATTGCACAGTCCTGGGAACATAGAACAAGTAAACCCAGGTTAAGAAAGTTTTCACAGCATGGAGTCTCAATTTGTTTGTAAGTCTAAGTGAACAGCAAATGGGGACCTCTGCATCTGTCAGCGCATATGGCTGCTAACTAGGGACAAGCTTTGCAAGCACCCTGTGCTGAGCAGAGCATGCTAAGCCAAACACGTATATGCAGGGAAATGGTGCTCTGGCAGCAGTGTCCCCAGCCAGGGGGGTTGTGTGGAGAGACTGTGTGGGTGTGTAGGAGGAAGAAATGACAGAGAGAAAAAGGAAAGGAGGAAAGTTTGAGGGAGCTAACACATGCTGGTTTAGCTAAGAAATACCAGCCACCCTGTATCTCCACCCCTTGCTTTCCCTCACTTTGTCCTCATAGCCAGCAGTCAAATACCTGTACACCAGTTTGTCACAACACAAGACTGGTCAGCTTGGTGCACTCTGTCACCTATGTGCCCCAGGTACAGAGTGCTGTCACAATATGATTCCTTTTCTCTCTCACTTCCCTACTTCCTTTCTTTACACAGCTGAGCCTGCGCAAGCACTGGCCATAAACCACTTGTGTCTTCTGTACGGTCAAGGGTCCCGGTGCAGAGGCTCAGGATCAGCCACTTGCCTCAACATTAGCAGTATGAAATGCTTCCACCACTTCAGGCACAAGCTTGCTAAGCACCTCGCAGGGAAAATATCCCTTTTGTATTTTTGCATTTTACCAACTCATACAGCAGCATTTAAAGTCAGCAGTTTCTTTTTCTTCCTCTTGCATCTGATCAAGCACATTTAGGAACATATGCCACCTGTGCTTTGCATTTGGAACTCCCACTCCTGCTGAATTCTAATAATATTAGCAATAATAATAAATAACAGTTTGTTAACTTGTGCTGCCAGGACCAGAAGGCTTCAAGACACATGACAAAATATATGCAAATATAGGGAAGAAAAAAGCAAATTTACTCTCAGGTACACAAACCACTATGTTTAAAAAAATAAACAGATACAGACAGCACTGCCTGAAACCAAAAATGAGCCAGTCAATCCCTAATAGATTAAAATTTAAATTCTCAACAAGGTCCCTCCCTGCACAAGCAGCTCAAACAGTCTGAAGAGTCTAGCAGCATTTGTAAAGTTAAGATTCAGCCTCTCAAATTGTTTCACTTAGACTAATTAATAGCAAAAACCCACCACCGCCTGTGCACTGCTTTACAAGTAAGGAAAGAATTAGTGAAGGATTTTACATGCTGCTCTCCTGCACATGCTACTCTACTTTACCAGGGCACCTAATATTCAGCTAGGAAAAATGCAGCAGTACTAGCTCTGTTTTACATTACACTGCAGAGTCCTCATGCACTTTAAAACAACTAACCTGACAGACAACAGCAGCAAAAACACCTGAACCATGTCAGGTTCACACACAGATCTAAGTGGAAATTATTATATAATTGCACCTTTTGGCATCTTTGTTTGGAAAACCTACAGTAAACTGGATGCTTGCAAGGGCAGTGTCAAGACAAGATGGTCAGGGAATGCAACTTGAGGCATTCAAATGTTCCTTTCAAACTCTCAAGGGAAAACTGCATGGATTTAGCTAAGTTACCGGAAGGAGCTTTCAGACAAATGAAAATCAGGTTATTTTCCCCTAGCATTTTACATAAGCTTAGCCTGTTTTCAACCAACAGAATCCTCAAATTTTGCAGTATAAAAGCAGTTTGACAATAAATTAAAAAAAAAAAAAAAGCTTAATCACAGTTCTAATAGGGATAGGGGTTTGTTTTTAAGTCTTCCCGAAACATGCTTATAAATTTTAACTTACTTTAGTTTCTTCCTGTCTGAAAAGTCTGGAAGTTTTATTTTAGCTTCCAAGAGATTTTGTTTTCTTCAGACTTGGGTTAACTTTTTCATCCACTGAAGTTAAATACAGCTTTTTCAGTGGTAGCATATTTAACTATGCAGAGTTGAAAAACTCTTGCATTATACATAGTAAGAGTAATGGAACAAAGCCTGCAAGGCTTTGAAGACTAAAAACAAATTCAGAGCCTTGGAAAATACAGTAGGGGGAAAATGTAATTATACAAATAAATACTGGCAAATAAGGCAAAATTTGAAAAAGCTTTCATAGGAAGGACAAAAGCTTTTCATATTCACCCATTCAAAGAGCTGGTCTACAAAAGTCAATTGCCAATTTTGTTTCTACCTTATATGCCATATATATATCCATATATATATATACCAGAACATAAAGAGGAGAAGACTAGGCCTCAAATTCAAATATTTAAACCCACCCACCACAAAAACCTACACTGAAATGAGTTTGATGGTTTACAAAATCAGTTTGACAGTGTTTTGCAAGCCGTAACATCAGTTCTATTTCAAATACAGAAATATCCAATGTGAACTCTCTTACACACCAATATTTATTTCACTCTTGAACTCTGCAGAAAGCATACAAACCTGTCACTGGTGGTAATCTTTTTTACATTTACTGTCTGGAAATGCATTAGCAATTAGAACTCCTAATGACAAGGAATTCTCCACCCGACATCACTGATCTCCTCCCGGTATCAGAGTCTTTTTTGTCTTTTTCAGCCTAAGGACAAAACAAGTAACTACCCACATGGACATCTACTCTACAAGTCTTTGTATATCCTAAGGTTCATGTAATTGCAAAGAATCAAGCAGAATTTGATTTTTATTACAAATATATTTAATTTAAAACACTAAGTTTGCAATTTCCTATACTAGTAAAGAATATTAATTGATGGGTTATATAGATCTTTACTATAACTTAAGGAGATCAATCTTCCAGAATTTATTTCTTATATCAACTTACATGGCTGCATTAACATAACACAAATATAAGGTCAAAAATACATTGATTAAATAATTTTTATATACTTATATTCACAATGGATTAGGACAGCTCAGAACCCAAATAACTTCAACAAACACTAACACTAGTTCTAAACGTAGAACAGTAATTGTGTTGTCCTTGTTTAAACTAATTGTTTAAAACAATTTTGCCATATGAAAGCACATAAGATTATCTGAATGATTCTTACCACTATAATCAAATTTTAAAGAAAATAATTCAACTGAAATATAACTTAAGTAAATAGGATGTTTTTCAAAGGGCAACAGAAAGATTACTAAAGCAACTTCTTGAAGTTGTCATTATTTGAAACTGTTCTGTCAAAACTCTACAGGCTGCACACTGGTGTAAAATACAGCACTGTTACATATCACTTACCTGCTCCAAGTTCTAAAATAGTATTATTGGCATTAGGTAAATCTATCATCATAGAAAATGATCCCAATTTTTTCTTTCTTCCATTCTCCTGCTTTATGCTGCCAGCCCTACTGCCAACACAAATAGTTCAAGACAGCCATAACTTCCCTGAGAATTCCCAAATAAAATGTACATCATGCTTAAGTACAATTGTAAAATAAAGGCAGACTAATGCAATGTGAAACCGAACATTTCAATGTAGTGCTGAAATTCCATTCAATTTGTACTAGCACTACCAACAGCAGATGGAAAACACGGGACTATAAATAAAAAAGGGTGATACTATTATACTTTTATTACTGCATTGACAGTCCTATACATTACTGTTCCCTGGCCATGTTTACAGCCTGAGAGTAAAAAAAAAAGCTCTGAAACACTTAAAAGGCTCTCCTATGTATATTGCCTTTTCTCTCAAATACATTCAGTATCATTAAGAAACCTCACTTATTCCTGAAAAAGCAATCCCTTTCCATATAAACTGATAAATTCTCCATTGTATTCTCTGCTATAGTAAGACCACAAAGATATTTTGATATGATGATAAATTACTGCTGGGAATAATATATAGTAATATTTTACACTTCTGTAATCTTTTCACTCAAAAGCCATAAAGTACTTGAGTATCAGGGTAACTTTACAGATGATGAAAAAGGAAAGCAGAAAGTGAAATTTATTTTACTAAAGGAAATCCTGTAAAAGAGTCATAGTTTAGAGTGTAGAATGTGTTTTCATTTTGTCCTCTGCTTGTGGCAAGTGTAACTGCAGAGTTAGCAATGAAACTTGCTCAATTTCAGATAATACACCAATGGTACAGCTCATTATTCCTTAATTCTGAAACTTTTGGCCTCTAGTATTTTCTGGTCATTTTATTTCCTATTAGCTTGACTAAATCGAAATTGGGCACAAACCACCCAAAATTTTTCATTGTGCTTTGTTAAACTGATACCTTTTTTTGTTGTCTAGTAACTGTATCCCATATAATTTAATACCTAATACACTAAATAAATAAATAAATTATAAGTCTAACAACTCGAGTTTCTAGTCCTGTTGATAACATGGCCCTCTGAAAGTTTCAAAGACAAGGAACTCAGCTCTGATCACTTATTTGAACTTAATTAAACTAAATCTAAACATGTTTTCTGCAAAACAAATACAACATTTACGGGCAAAAAATATGTGCTGGGAACAGAGCACATACCTGTTTTTGTATACCTGCCAGGAAATGTATAAAAGTTTGCACATACATCCTGCTGTTTCTTTCAAGAGAATAATAAATTTATAACATCAGGCTGATTTATATATGAGCAAAATCTGTTCCTCTCTAGCTTTGGCTGCCCTGAATCAAGTCACAGGAATACCCAGGTTAATATTCTGATATTCAAAATGGGACCATTGATTTTATGACTATTAATCATAAAACACCATACTTGAGACTGCTTCCAAAAATCTGGCCTTGCTTTTTGTCTCTGTGCAGCCTATCAGAGAGACTTTAGGATTATAAAATACAAAACCAAAAAATTAAAAATTGTTAATACATGTGCACTAGTATCTTGGTTTACTCTACTTTCTTTGAGGAATAAAGTTTCCAGAGAAACTGCACAATGAAAACTACAAGCCGTCAGGCTCCACTTTATTCCAGAAGACACATTCTATTTATTTTTGCCTCCTCTCCCAGTGACAATAAGAGATCCAAGAGAAACTGAAGAAAAAAATGCAATAGCAACTTTTAAACAAGTAGATGCAATGGATTCCTCAACAAATGTGTATTTACAAAGGCAAGTGTGTGACTGCAGTGTATGCAGGATGACCTAGTTATCTTGCAACCAAGTACTATAATCTTTAATCCAGCTACTTCAAGTACCTACAGAACTGAGTAGGAAAATTTCTGAGGGATTTACATAGCTGACGAACTTGTTTCAAAGAATCATATTTACTGGCATAATTTCTGGCCTAACTTAACTTTCAGCTAAGAGGCTCAACAATTAATTTAAGGGATGTGGCACAGGACAGTGCTGTCCTGCAGCATTCCACTTTTAAAGCACAAAAGTTATACAAGAAATTTCTTGAAATATCCCATCTGAATCCAATTCTTTGCTGTTTTCACAGGAACTAACCTTAAGGCTTGGTTTGTGTTTTAAGTTTAAATGAAAGCAACAGGTAGTTTTGAACTAGCCTGAATATTCAGTTCCATAACTCCATTTGCTGGGCCCTCTGACTGATTTTGGCAGCAACTCATCACCTCTTCATACCTTGGTTTTCCACTCTATACATGACAAAGAAGACACTGCTCTCTTTTCTGTGTGGCCATTGGAATACACAGGTACTAGTGAGGTATCTTCACCACCTTTTGAATAAGCAGGTTAAATATCTACCACCTCTCCATACTAAGATCAAAGCCTGAAGTGGAGATATTACTATTAGTAGCAACAGTCAGGAGCATCTTGAGTGTAAAGTCAAAACATACTGCCTGTGCATTGCTTCATAAACCAGAAAAATATTCCACTCATACAGGTGTTTTAGGGAATGTTGCCACCATTTTTGCAAGTGCAAAAAAATCTAGTAAGTCATCAGAATGACAGCAGTTAAAAGAAGTCATTGGTTGCACTTGTTTTCTTTCCTGATTAAGAATGAGCACTGGCATTCAAAACATTACTTAGATATGAACATCCAAAATACTTTGGATGGACTCGGACATTACATTTGTATTAAACAACTTCCTCAAAATGCTCAACGCCCATGAACAGTGTGAGGGCTCAAAGTCTACTGTTCAAATCACTGCATACACTTATCATGTTTTACTGTTCTGTGTTTCAGAGTCCAAACTACTAGATTTTCATAATTAAATTCAAAAGTGAATTACCTGCAAATGACTGTAAATAATTTCCCATAGCACCTCTACAAAGCCAGCTACTTAAAACTCCAAGAGATTTATGGACGGTGAGACTGGAACAAACATCCCTTTACAAATGGACAGATGGAAAAAATTCCAAATTACTTTTCAGATTAAAGTCATAAACTGACTTTTCTCAAAAACTGGTAGCAGTTTTTGGAAGCAGAAGGAACTTCTACGTGCTTCTGTGATGTCAAAGATGAAAATCTCTGTTTGTGGAGGTACAATCTGTAGCAAGAACACACGTCTGCCAAGACTCTGGCATTGATGATATTTTGTCTAGACAGCCTTTGAATGTGACTGACACAGGAACAGTGCACATGGCTCAGCAAACTGAAACTTATGGAAGAGATTTTCAAGACTTAGGCAAGATACAGGATTTTGGAGATGTGCCTAACATCCTCCAACCATGCCTCCTGGTATCCTCCTCAGGAATCTAACTGTTTTTGTTTCGTCAAGTCTCCCAGTTGTCCTAGGGAAAAGAAAGATACATTTGCTTACATTAGATGCTAGCAGGGCCATTTGGACATAAGGAAATATTCTCCCAGCAAGTGGAGAGGTCTGCATGCTGGCTAGTCACTGAGAAAGGCATTCAAGCCCTTGAATTGTGTGCTATTTTGAAGGACTGAAGACTGTAAGAAACTGCTAAACTTTTTCTCAACTCCTGGGCTTGACTATGAGAAACATATGGCAACTATTAGCTAAAGAACAAAAATTACTAGCTGCAGTTGATAACTATTCTAGATATTTTAGAAAGCACTACATATTCACCTTGACCTTTTGAGCCCTGACCGAAGTAGCCTGAACAATGTACACGCTTTGATGGAAAAGTCCATAGACAAGGCTGTAATTTTTGGGAAATGATGACTATCATTTACAGTTAAATTTTCACTTTGTGACAGCCCTGGCTGACTTAGTCCCCAAGCAACTGTCAGGGCTAGGAGAAAAGAGAAAAAGGTGAAGGAGACTCAAAAAGATTAAGCTTTTAGCTCTAGCTGGTTCACTTCAAGTTCAACTGTCACTGAAGTCAACAGCTACCTCCCTAACTTACTGGGATTTTATGCTAACTTCTATTAAACAATATTAGAGACAGTACTGTTCAGCAGCCCAAAAGGAAACAAAAAATTAGATTCAAGTTTGTCCTCCAGAGAAACATTAAGGCTTAAGACAACAATTTACAGTTCCAGTAAAAGCACCAGTTACTGCTGTCAATCCTCAGAACTACAGCAAATTTTTGCACCTACAAAAAACAATTATCCTGGCTAAGTGAAAAATACAGTTGATGCTTCTTCTCTGCAGGTAAAATGTGGACTTCATGCCTTTTAACTTAATCCTGATACAGAAATTTGCACACTTGACCTGCTCGGCTACTAGGGTTTGAGTTTGGTCTCCAAGCCCACAAACTCAACCTATTGAGTCGACATCACACGTGTAGGCAATAGCAGCAATACTTGTGAATCTATAATGAAGTTCTGAGAGAAGTTTTATCACTGGGAGGCACTGGCATACTCGCATTTTGGGAGCTTCCAGTAACTGAGCTGGAACTGCAAAATTTCTCACCTAATTACACTGTGGATACAAAAAAAAAAAAAAAATTTGATCTAGGTACTAGGTGTAAGTTGGCTATCATATTTCTGAACCAGAAACCAAGTTTCTCCTCCCATCTCTTCTCTTCCTCCCGCCCCCTCTCCTCCCACCTGTACTAAGGGAACACTCGTGGTGGCAGCAAGCCTAGGAAGCTCAAATTAAAAATAGCCCTGGCTAGCACCTGGTGTTTTCCAGCAGGCCAGCATGCTGGCGACTCTTCCAGATCTGGACCCTTACGAAGAAATATGATGAAATGGCACGTCTTTTATTTCATACACTCGTTTATGGATTTGCAACCAAAACTAACTGCATCTGGCAAGTTGGGAGTTGCCTGGCACTTTTTGCATCACTGACACACTTGCACCTGTCACGGATGGACTCCTCAGAAGGGCCAAAGGGAGCAAGACATATATTTTATTTTGACAGCATACGGGAGCCAGATGCTGGGCGCCAGCAGGTTCTGGTGTTCACTGTCGGCCATTAGAAAAGCCGGCACACATCATCAGCACTGGGATGGATGACAGGCCATCAGGCGCACCTTCCCCACGGCCGCTTACACGCAGCAGCCGCTCGGCTTTGTCCGTGCCTCTCTCCGTTCAAACCACCCGGCTCCGCGGTGTCCGGCCGGCTCCTCTCACGGCCGGCCCTGCAGCCCCAACATGTCGCCGCCCCGCTTTAAGGTCACCGCATGGCGAAGCCGTCGAGCGCCGGGGGCCGCGATGCGCCCGGGCCGCGGCCGCTCCACGGGCAGCCCGAG
>VZTN01001885.1:0-25206 GCA_013400515.1 Erpornis zantholeuca | reverse complement strand
AGCGCGGCCGGGGACGCCCGGGAGAGGTGGGCGGGGGGGGGCGCGGCTCCGGCCGTGCGCCCGGTCTGCCACTCCAGGGCTGCCCTCCGTGTGTCCATACCCTTCATGTGTCCATAACCCACGTGTGTCCATACCCTACGTGTGTCCATAGAGCTGCCGCGCCAAACAGAGCATTTGTTTTGCCCGGTGTGTTCCTGAGGCACCTTCCAGGTTCTCAGTGCTTCCCATACAGACGTTTGCTAGAAATGGGTTTTCCAGTGCCTACAAGCCCTGTGAGATGGGAGCCTCCTGATCCCTGGGTTGAAATGAAGTACCAGCGTTATATGGCATGATGCCCTCGGACTGGAGCATTTTTCTTGCAAGAAAAAGTTCAGGGAGCTGGGCCTGTTCAGCCTCGAGAAGTGATGACTGAGAGGGGAGCTCATCAGTGTCGGTAAGTATCTTAAGGGAGGGTGTCAAAAGGATGGATCCAGGCTCTGCTCGATGGTGCCCAGCAGTAAGACAAGAGGCAACAGACAAAAACTGATGCACGGAAAGTTATGAGGAAGAACTTGCTTGCTGTGCAGGTGACCACGCACTGTAACAGGTTGCCCAGAGAGGTTGTGGAGTCTCCCTGATTGGAGATGTTTGAGAACCATCTGAACACAATCCTGTGCCATGTGCTCTAGGATGACCCTGCTTAAGCAAGGAGGCTGGACCAGATGACCCACTGTGGTCCCTTCTAACCTGACCCATTCTGTGATTCTGTCAATCTGTCCTGT
The DNA here is from genome assembly GCA_013400515.1 of Erpornis zantholeuca. Classification (NCBI taxonomy): domain Eukaryota; kingdom Metazoa; phylum Chordata; class Aves; order Passeriformes; family Timaliidae; genus Erpornis; species Erpornis zantholeuca. Next base: position 24,445 of record VZTN01001885.1, on the reverse strand, counting down.
CAGCAGAGGTTTGATCACCACAGGGTCCTTGATATTAAGAGAGATCAAGGGGGGCTGATGTTTGGACTCCTACACCTTGAAAAAAAAGCTCTTAAGATGCTTGATTGCAAATATTAAATTGCACCACCATCTGGAAAAGTTATTTTAAAGGGAACCCCCTCCCTCTACAAGCAGTGATGTCTGGGGCTTGGATGACAAATCACTTCTATAAACACCATTTCCATACATCTGTCTTATGAAATAAATATTTGAACAATAAGGTGCTTCATCACAGTTAAACTACTGAAAGGCAAAAAGAATCAATGATTGTGCAATGCATTCCCTGCTTCTGTTCCACTACATAAAGTCAAAGCTTTTTTATCTGATATCAGTTGTGCTCAAATTCTGCAAATATGAAGGGCTTTTAGGAGAACACATGCTAGCAGCTATCCTCGATGAATTTGGAACTGTTCAGGGTCTCTGCTTATGCAGAGGAATTGTATGGCACATGTATGCATGTACCAAGAGTCCTATAGAAGCATGGAGCATGAATTTAGCACCAGATGCTTTAGATAATCTTATCCATCAGTTCACAGACCCAGCAAGCACATTTGGCAATAGCACCCTTGTTGTTTGTGGCACGTACTTTAGTCTTGCAGGCTAGAAGGGTTTGGTCTCACTGAATCCTCAAGGTGCAGTGCAAGAGTCATCTGAGTGTACTGTAATGGTGTGCAATACAATGGCAGGCCAGACTAGTAACCTTATCAGGGTGACCCAAGAGAAGGGAATCTGGCGAAGTTGCTGGTGAGGACCTGATGTCTGTTCTGTATGTATGCAGGAGGTTTCACTTCTCTGGACCTGTGAATATTCATTAGTGGCTGAGGTGCATTAAGTGAAACCCTGGAGCACATCTTCTCTTTTGGTTTTATTCAAAAGGAGTCCAGCTTGCTTTCTACACCTTGGTCAGGTTGCAAGAGCTCTCAAAGAGAAGCTACTCTCTGCAGAACCACGGCACGACTGATTACATATCCATGCACACCCTTGAGTGTTGTGATCAGCCTCTTGACAGGAAGAGTTCGGGGCTGTCTAAGCCTTAGGCAATCCATCCCCTACTTTTCTCCTGCACCACCTCCTACGATGTACAGGAACTGACTCCTTCGGTCCCCTCTCTGTCACTAATGAGGCACCACAGACACTGACACTCACTGAACACAACTTGATAACCACCTTTGGCAGTTTGCATTTTAGTTGCATGTTGTTTAAACAGTCTCCAAGGTTACAGCACCCTCAAAACTTCTTTAAAACTGAAAAACTACCCAGGCTTTTTGGAGCCCCATTTGAATGTTCTTCAGTTTTACTCTCCACTCTTCAATAGACATCTCAGCAAGGCTCACGGAAAATCTTAAGCTCATTAGAAAAGCTTTCACTCAGCCTTATAAGTCAAGGTGAAAGTCTAAATGAAGCAGAATGTTGTACATTATAACACTCTTGTTCCCCATTTTTTTTTCTTTCAGTGAAGAAAATCTCAAGGGAGGCTAACTATTGTACCAGGCCCAGCCACGCTTCTTTCTGGTCAAATCTCTTCTTTATTATGCATTTCTAGACCTTTGAAAGGAAGCATAAGTCTGTTGTGGGTGGGTTCTTTGAGCCTGTGTCCTTTCTTAAGGAGTGTCTGTTGAACCTCTGTACAGTATTATAATAAGGACTAGATTAGGTTGGAGGCTGCCATTAGCTTGTATGTGCTGCTGAGGACCTCATACTCTCTGTTTATTAAGGGACGAGCAGCAAAGTATTTGTGACTGTCGTGAAGTTGGTTTGTAGTGGATTTTATTTTCCTTTGGATTTGGTCTTAAGTATTTTTCAGCACAGTATAAATTAGAAATTTACTTCTTTGCTCTTTACATTGCTGTATGAATGCAAATTTTTTGTACTTTGGTAAAATATTTATGTTTCAGGTTTTGGATCAAGTGCTTAAATCATAGTTAGGTAGACTGCAGAATCAGATATTCAGGGCTACCCTGTCATTTTTCAGATCCCAATGTTTAAATACTTGTTTGTATGTAACTTGTGAAAAGACTCAATTTTCATAAGCCACATACTGTAAATTTACTTGAAAGTGGGATTTTGACACAGGTCACAGTTGTCATTCCAAAGTTGGGATGAGAGATGGCATTAGAAAGGAGAGAGAGTTCAAAGCACTGATGTGTCTGGGATGGGAGATGTTAGTAAGACCTGTATACTAAAGTGGAGGAAAGCAAGATGCCTAAAAATGTGTCAGAGAACTGAATGAAAAAAAAAATAAAAAGGGGGGTTCCCATCCAATTATATAAAATGAGTAGCATGGTGTTCTTGCTACTTGGCACCTTGACAGACTAAAGTGTAACATCTTGGAGTCCAAGTTTTGATCTTTTCTAGGCAGGCTAGCAGATAAGAATGATGAAGGAATTTTTGGTGTGGTTTTTTTGGGGGGGGATTGGTTGGGTGTTTATTTGGGTTTTTGTTGTTGTTTTTATTTCTTGGGGTTTTTGTTTGTTTTGGGTTTGATTTGGTTTGGTTTGGGGTTTTTTAATGGTTTTGGGTTTTGTTTGTTTTCCTTTTTTTTAAACAAATGGCATTTGAATTTCTGAACAGCATTTTATTTTGTGAATATCAGAAGATATTAGTGAATTATCTCTGAGAGAGATTTTGAGACCCACAAGGTGCCTTTCCTTAACTGCTTTAAATGCTGATTAGTTGTCTACAAGGAATTATGCCACAAACATTCCCTCCAAAGCAATAATGATGATGATGATAATAGTAATCATCATCATCATCATCGTCATCATCATAATGAATGGTCATACTTCTAGGAAATTGGTAATACTGCCTCAACACAATGTGATCATGGTGATGCACCTGATACTGCAATTTTTAATATCTGAAGCATAGTGTACAGACTGTGCCAAGGTAAGTACTTGAATGTGTGGGAGTGTGACTCCCACATAAGCAGACATGCAAAAGTTAAGCTTTCTTGCAAGGAACATAAGTGAAATTACTGAAACATTGCAAATTAAAACTCAACAGGAAATTATTGAAAAATCTTCTCAGTGCCTAAGAGAAGGGTGTTTAGAAATGTTCTCCATTAATATGTTATGTGTTTAATATATAGCTCTTCAGTTGAATGAACTACCACTTGGGTAGGAAATGGCCTCGAATACGAGGGGAGGATTCAAGTCAAAGTGTTTGATTAAGACAGCTGCTGTAACTAGGCCTGTTGTTAATAGCAGTAATAAAGTTTAGGCAAGTTTTTATTTCTTTGTTTACTTTGAATACCTATAAATGACCTATAAAATAATGATTGAAGGATGGAGGAAAATAGATAATAAAAATTAAAAGACCACTTTCATACCCGAAGAAGAGAATATTTGAAGAGCAAATTGTTTAATTAGGTTTCTGGAATCAGTTGGTTTGCTGATGACTGATTATTGATAATTTACCTTCACATATAGGTTTAAGAATTAGTGAGGTTACTAATTTGGCATATTTTGTACTATATATCTATTTATATGTATTTAAGAATGGGAAAAAAAGCTGGAGCAGAGATGACCAGGAGATTAGTGAAACTAAGCTAAGGGCAGATGGAAATTGAGTCATCCTCTTTGCAAGTTAAACTTGACTTTATCCTGAAAAGACATGAAGTTTCTTGCTATAAAGATGAAATGAGTGAAAAAACTCATTGCATTCATCTTCCCTCTTAAATTATAGTGCCCCAAAGGGATGATTTTATAAAGAAAAAGCCTTTTTGTACAGATAAGGAATTTTGAATATGTTAGTGATATGGGGACCGTGTAAGCAGATTAACTTTTCTCCACATTTGGATCAGATAGTTTGTGTCCAACAAAGCCATTTCACAGTTAGGATTTAATATCTCAGTTTCATAAGATTTCTGCTGAGTACATTGGACAGTGGTAGGGCAGAAAGATGGCAGGTAAGAGGCCCTGAGGCACAGAAGTGTGCCGCTGGCTGGGAGTGTTCTGCCTGCCCACAGATCATATGGCCCTCTGTAAACCACAGCAAATATTCTTCTGCTGTAGCATGCAGTCTCACAGAAGGATGTGGCTTTTGGGAAATGGTTTAGGAACATGCAATGCACATGTTTTGAGAGCTTATTGCTTACACTACATCTACCTATTGTCAAGTTCTTGGAACAGGATGGATAATAGCACCATGCTCTACCCAGCTGAGCTAATATCAAGGTCAAAAGATTCACGGAATATTCTGAGTTGGAAGAGACCCACAAGCATCATTGAGTCCAACTCTTGAGTGAATGGCTTATACAGGGATTGAACCCACAACCTTGGTGGTATTAACCTTGGATATGCATTGTTGTTGAGGAATATCAGTGGACAGTAAAAAAGCCAAACTGTTTGCTGGGGGAAATATGAGTCAGCTTCTTATTCATTAAAAATGTACAAAAAAAGACGGACCAACTTTTCACATATAATTAAAATTAACCCTGTGTGGAGTTTCACACTAAGGGTCTGCCTTTTCCTTTGATAGAAGACAATTGAAGCATAAGAATTTTTATTAGATACCTTTGAAACAGGTCTTTGAAATCCCATCTGAATATAAGAAAATGCTGTTTACTCTCAGACTGGTTGCACATGGGAACAGGTTGCCCAGATAGGTTCTGCATCTGTGGTGGTATTCAAAACCTATCTAGACATGCTCCTGGGCAACCTGCTGTAGCTGACCCCACTTGAGCAGGGGAATTCAATGATATGTTTTCAAAAGGTCCTTTTCAACTTCAACAGTTCTGTGATGTGTTAGTGTAAATGGAGATACTCTGTAACTAATGCATAGCTCATCAAGTCTGCCTGAACTTTCTAGATTAAAAGTTGTAAAATTGTAATTTTAACAATTAATTTGAATTGCTAACTTTAAAAATTAATTTACATTCTTAAATTTAAAAATTAACAATAAATTAAATTGTTGATTCTTAAGATAATTTCTCTAATGGCTTAAATCCCTGAAGTACCTCACCATGCTACCACCTCTGAACACCTGGGCAGAGGAGTTAGTAGGATAAGAAGGAATGGGAGTGGTGCTCCACACCACACCACTTCTGTATTACTGCTGGCATAAAAAAGTTACGTAATTGTTAATTTATGCTGGAGATTTAATATATGTATTTCATTAGTTGAATTGGAACAAATCCCTACCCTGGAATTGCCAATCAAAAGTTGTAGAATTATTTGTCTGCACCCTGTCTTTACCCCAAATTCTCATCCATAAATCTGGACTAGTAAAACTTTGTGTCTTGTGTCCTGACTGAAGGTTCATCTCAGCAAGAGCTATTTCTTAATTTATTTTGAAATTATAAATAAGTAATTTTACTTCACCCAGTTACATCTTGTACTTCTGAGGAAACATGAAATACTAAAAAATACCGAATTTTCTTAAACAAACAACATATTATTTTTTGTGACAACCAACTCATAGGCAGCACTCAAAAATAGAGTAAACATAAAATATCTTCTATTGTGAATGACTGAATTTTCTGGTTCAGCTGCAGTAAGATTTAGCTGATCAATAATACACACCGAATACAACAGCCAGGGCAGAGAGAGAGCGTTTCATTCAGTAGCAGAGAGACAGCACTGGCTAGCAAGGACAGGAGTCACTGAATACCCATCTCAAAGATTTGGCATGGCCAGTTTTTTTAACTAGTTTTGCTTTGATGATTTTGCAGAAGCTTGTATTGTGTTTGGGCTGCCAAGCAAACCTGGAGGTGCCTCCCATCATCTGCTAGCCCCCCTGCAGGGGATGCTGATCATTGCCAATTCCTCCTCTCTTGGTAGGAAGGACTCTCAGCAGAATGCCACACTTCTGGCTTTTTTCTATCTGCCAGACAATACAACAGCAACCAAGCTCTCTCTGTCACCAGCTGGAAGCTCTCATTCTAACTAATTTTTTATGCTAGTGCTTATCCTCAAAATGTCTTTCACACAACTTGTGGATGCTGTGCAATTTTTCAGTGTGTATCCTTCCCATTGATACAATCTGCTGCTGAAGGCTCGCGTTTCTCTGGGCTAACAATGGCAGGGGATCTCTACCGTACTGTGATGATATTGCACTACAGATGGCTCCATAGGATGGTTTTCCTGGATACTGATGCTTTTTTTGTTTTGTTTCCTTTTGTTTTGTTTGTCCGTGTATCAAAAATGTTTCATATTCTGGAAAATAAGAACATGAACAAGAAATCTTCATTGCTGAGATGAACTTTCAGTCAGGAATCAAGACATAAAGATTTATGGATGACAATTTGGGGTACAGACAGGGAGCATCCTTTTTTTTCCCTGCCTTTTTAGTTCAGTCCGTGGCTATGCTGATGGATAAAATTCCTTCCCTGTTCACTAATTTACACTCTTCCAGCTTGCTTTCAAATCTTGTTCTTAGACACACAAAGCCACTGTGGAAACAGTAGACAGAAAACTATTCCTGTAATTTCCTCACTTATTAATCTGCCATGTGTCTATTTCCCTGACTAAAAGCCTCTCTTAAAATCTGCTTGGAAAGAAAAAATCCACAATAGAAACCTCGAAATGTAAGTAAAATGTGAATGAAACACATATATTGATGTAACACCAAAAGTGAATTGCAATCTGGGTTTAGGGAAACAACCATGAATAACTTTCTCCACTGTTTGTTCAGCTTTGTATGTTTTTATAGTCTGATGATCATTTGAGATTAATTGCAGAGGATGGAAAGATAATATGTGTTAAAGGAGAAAACGAAGGGAGAAGCAGGAGGTCTAGACCAACCTCCAGAAAGAAACCAGTTATACACTATTGCATATTTGAGCTCTTAGGTAAATTGCCACAAATGTGAATGGGAATAAATGAACATGCTGAAATTACTTCAGACTTTCTTACAAATACCTTTTTCAGTGTTATGATTATTGTTACCCACTTGCTAAAACAAAAATAAAAATCAAAACAGTTTAAAACTATTCAAGCTAAATTGTGAGAATTTCTCTACAAGTCAATGAGATAATCATAATACTTGCTTTCCTGGATGACAGCAGTGTTGCACAATGTTCATAACCACTGCAGAGAACACACTGGAAAAATGGGTGTTTGCAAAGAAAAACTAGTACTTCATATCCTTGGGAAAAGTTTGGCTGCCAGAGCTTCTGCCCATAAATCTCAGATTCACTAACTGAATGGACTAACCAGAAGTCACTTTGCCTTTTTTTCCTGCTTATAAAAGGAACACAGTTGTGTACACTTTACAGATGCATCATGAAGAGAAAGCAGTTTAAGCAGATGTGGAGCAGCATTACTATGAGGCTTAGCAGAATGATTACTAGCTAATAAAGTGCAAGCAAATGAACCAGAAGAGGCTGAATTAGGATGTCTTTGCTGGAAGTAACCCTGGAGACTGTAAATATGATAATTAGGATACCTTTGAAAGTCTTTAGGTGCCTTTTTGGAGTATATTAACTGGTAAATCTGACTAGTTATGTTAGTGATATGCAACTGCTAGGCATAATTGAAAATGCACAGGACTGCAATTTTTAAACCAAAATATTCGTGTGAATGAGGGTGGAAGAAATCCTGTTTATGAACATTTTGTAAAAAGTATAATCTATTCTCAAGCATCTTCAAGCCTTTCATGAACTTATGTAGCCACTGACCTAGCAGCTTTATAATTTATGAGCAGCCCAGATGGCACACTATGATTCAGAACACAATCTAAATCTTTGTAAGACTCCATTTAATTCTGGCTGATTTAGATAAATCACAAAACTGTCCTCTCTATGTTTTCTGAACCTAAGCAATCCAAGGTTTGAGAGGGTTTTTTATTTTGTTTTGGTTTTTTTTTTTGTTTTCTTTTTGTTTGTTTGTTTGTTTGTTGGCATCCTAATATAAGAGATATCCTTCTTATCAGAGTAACTTATATAATGAGTATTTCCAGAAATTATTGGAGAGAAGGGTTTTTAAAATTTCAGACATTTCTGATGGCAGGTGAGGAAATTTTATGTTTTTCACCTTGTCTTGGAAAACATATCCAAGTGTGTCTATTTTCCTTCTAAGGGATTCACTGCAGGACAACAGTTTGCTGCTTATGAACGAACTGACCAGTTCTAATGGATTCACATAGAAGAAGCACTAAAGTTTCTTTCAGGGCCAACATACCTAGTTAAAAACCTTATCAACTGCAAGATAGAATGATTTGTCCCTTGGGAATTCCTGGTTTGTGGTGAAGATAGGGTGTAATATGGGTGAATGCAAATGGCTAACATCTACCATGAGTTTAAATTTTAAATGGTTACCTAAGTCTCTCAGAACAAAACTCTCTTAATGTAGAAGTCTTCTTTTTAAGGTGTTTAATATACTGGGAACTCTCAAGGGCTTCTTTTCCACTTATTTGATATCATTCTTCTATCCTTCATTAATAAACTAGCATGCCTAAAAAAACTTGTGCTACTTTTGTTAGAATTAATCTCTAAAGTTTCCTGATTCAACTAACCATCTAATATTTTTGTGCAATTTAACACCTTTAGTGAGTCTCAGGTAAAAATTTGACGCTTCTTCTTCTGAATGTCATGATACAGCTTCCACTGATAATGATTCATGATCAAGCCTTAGCTTATGTAACTTCTTCAAGGTGTTCTGGTATGATTAAAACACTAAAAACAATACACAGAGTGGGGTTTCTATGCCACAACTGGAATATAGTACATTGTGAGTAACATAATTCTTCTCTCAGTATGAGCAGATATTCTTAGTTTTCATTAATGTGCCAGTAAGTTGAGAGGGAAAAGAAACAAGTGGTCAGAATATTAAAGCAAAACAAAAAGCATCTCAGAATGAAAAGCATGCATGCAAACATAAGTATGTGATAGTGGCAGGAAGTGATTGCATCCTAAGTCTTCTGCCTTTTTTTCCAGATTTTACTTTATTCTTTAAAATTTAAAATTCTCTAAAATTACAGTGATGGACCAAATCATTTTCGCAAAACCAAAACAAAACCCACTGTTATTAGTTTGAGCAGGTGTACCATGTGGAGTTTGTTACCATTTGCTAATTTTCAATTCATTTATTAAGATCAGCTCTCATTTTTTAATTTTCAGTAATCAGTGTCACTCTATTTATGAAAGCACCTCTGCAGTCTAGACAGTACATACTCATTTATGTGATAAATAATGGATAAATACTGAGTGTGCCATTAGCTGTTAATGCAGTAGATTGATTCCCTGCAGAACACACTCTCCATCCTTGTGTTAGCACTTATGCCACCTGTCTCTTGCACTTACTGTATGATGCTTCAATAATGTGAATGGGGTTCCCTGATCATTCTCAGTTTAGCTCATTTTATCATCTCATAAGTAGGCTGGCATTGCTCTGACAGGTGTGCAAATCAAAAGGTGCCTCGCTACTACCTTCATGATTGCTGTCGTTATCCTGCCCAGTGTTTTTAGCACAACACAGATTGCATGTGGGTGACTGGATAGAATGAGTAGACCTGTTTTCTTTCCACAGATTTCCATTTTAACAAATCACTACTGCTTTGGCTATGTGGCTGAGACAGAAACAATTTACTTCAAATCCCTGCTCCCATTTCTTTCAGCTGTAGGAACAGGGATCCAAATGGAATTAAATCAAATAGACAGATATCTGTAAGTCACAAGGGCAGGTTGGCATTCAACCAAGATTTTGAAAGAACTCAAATGCAAAATTGCAGAACTGTTGGCCAAGTTGTCTCACAAATCTATAGAAATGGCCACTGTGCCAGACTGCCAGTGAAACTTCCACTCACAGGTAGAAATTTCTGATTGTAATTCATCAGTACATAAGGGAGATTATGCACTGATCAACAGTATTTATGTATAGATTTGTTACAAATACATGTCTATGGTTCAGTGAAATAAATTTCTTCCATTTTAGGTTCTATCAATCTAATTAATGACTTATTTGTCCTTACATAATGCCTTTCTTTTCACTTTGATGCTCCTAAGATCCTGCTTATTTTTGATAGCTCATTGCATTTAATCTTTTTATGGGTAATATAATATTCGAGTCTTGCTATCCTGTTTTGCATGATTCCCCCGGTTCCTGGTGTTCAAAGTGAGACGTCTGTGGCTGCAAGTGGATAGCAAATTGCCATCTAACTGCTGGTCTATAAGGGAATATGCAAATAACTTAAATGTGAAAAACCTTTTTTATTTGACCTGAAACATTATACTGTGGGAAAGATGGGTGAGAGAGAGCAGAGGAAAGAATGGACACAAGAAGCTGAAAGAGGAACATTTTTCTCCAAATAATCCAGGAGTTAAAGAAATCATGAACTATATGAGAAAGTTTTGTTTTAGTTCTGCCCAGTAGCAGAACAGACTATAATCTGCAACTTCCACTTCTTGTTCTCTCCAACATCTTAGAGGATATTCTTGGGTGGGGAAGGGTTCTAATTATTTTTAGTGACTATATATTTTGCATAAATAATAAAATACTTTATTGTGGAGATTAATGTTCAGGTTTAGTTTCTGAAGCAGGACTGGAGTTTTATTGTGACCTTAGGTGCTGACACCTTGTTTTATGCAAAGGAAAAACTGTCATATGTAGAAAATTTAACTATCCTTTAGCTTAGCCATTAAGATGCTCATGTGATGATAGTGAGGGAGCAAGTGTAAATCTACTCTCTGCCTCATGTCATGTTGGTCGTACTGGTCACTTACATTAAGCCTGGGAGCAAAGATTTGGGTTCCCATTAATAATAATGTGTTCTTCCTTGGTTAAGAGGAGTCCCCAGACATGGCCAGGGGAATAGATACTTGACACTATCTCCTCCCTTGAAAACAAAAACCCCTTTGTCCACAAAAAGTTTCCCTTCTCATGAAAATATAGAGAGGATTAACTGGAAAATATGCCACATCAAGGCTGTTGACAGAACCAAGAGCAAAATTTCTGCCTGTTCAGATGAGCCAGAAGGTCCCTGCTCTGGTTGCAGCAAAGTTCTCCTGCAAAAGATGTTTCCTCACCCTCAGGTCAAGCCTATGTCCAGCTGGCTGGGTCTGCCCCTGCCTAGATTCCTACTCCCTCAACTGTGGTCCTGCATGCCTGGCTGGAAGCCTGGCTTCTTCCAAAGCAGGAGTCAGGATCCTGCCTGCAGTAAATCAGGAGAAGGGCAGTGGTCCCACAGTTCGCTCAGTTTTCTCCCTTTCTTTCAGGAGGGAAAGAGGTGCAGGACCACGCTGTGAGCCACAGCTTATAGGGTTCCTGCTCAGCCTCACAGAAACCTCACTGAAGGAAATTGGGGAACACATTTAGCTTTGCTGCATATCATAAAGTATATTTAAATAATGTCATTCAGTTGCTCATTGAATATGCTTCTGCTTTAAAAGAAGACTAAAAGAGGAACAGTAAATGAAGTAGGCATGTCTCTGTCTTTATAGAAGCATAAACTGCTTTGACTGTAGTGAAAACATAGCCAAAAAAGATCAGAATGCAAGCCTGTTCAGTTTAACCAACAAAAACTGTTTCCTCAAAGGACTGTCATAAAAGGATTCACTTCTGTTTAATCTATTAATTTTATGGGAGAAAGTTACATCTCTTATCCTCAAATTAAATTTATTTACCCATGCATAAGGGAAAAACAGTGAGCCTGAGAGATGCCCTGTGATTTAAAATTCAGTAGATTTTGTTTCTGATTCCATTTGGTTATTTCCTTCTTGAATTTCAAAGACTTTTAAGCAACTGCGTCATGCTGTGTTGGAAAAATGACACAAAATAATCTGACTTTCAGAAGAGTGATTTTTATGGCTGAACCTTGGAAAAAGGAGTAAGAGGCCAGCTTAAAATACTAGACGTATCTTATTGTCAGCTTTATAACACTGAGCTACATTCACTCTACTTTTCTTGGCAGGTGTTTGCATTCAGGAGAGCAAAGTTGTTTCAGGCTGAAAAATAACGACAACTATTCATGTCCTTCAAATAATACATCCCATGTATCTTTACTGTCAACTAGTCTGATAAGTTATTACCCTGTCAGTTTTTCAGAAAGGACCCGGTCATATATCGTCTTGCTTCAGGGGAAAATCGCAACAGCCTCAAGAAAAAACTTGAGCTGAGTACCAAGACGTGGGGGATAACAGAAAAATGGAAGCAACAGGAAAATGAAAGCAACAGAACCCCATTCTTCCCATGCTAGCCTGTCAGTGCTGCAGCTTAGTTTATCTCAGTGGACTGCTGATATCCTGGGAATTTGGGTATTTGTTCCTTGCCCATAATCCCACCAATGGTGTAAGGTATTGGACTGAAATTAGGGACCAGTTAAACTTGATGCTGATCCTACCACATTCATTTCCAATGGCATTCAAAAAGTTCAAGGCAGTGATAAAAATCTCCCATCAGTGGGATTCAAACAGCTTATCCCACCTTTGTCCCTGTGAACGTGTAGCTTTATTGCATGAGGAAGAATGCTGGGAAATAATTTTTTACATCTATATATCTCAAAATATATAGGATGCAATTGCTGACAGTCGCAGCAATTGCTTGACATCTGACTTCTGAAAAATAGAATCAAGTTCTTGATTTCTCTTCCTGTCCTATATACAAACCCCACCAAAATGTGTGATGAAAATGCACCAAAAGGGAGGACATTGTATCCACTCTATACAAAAAGGTCACAGAAAACACCGGGGAGGTCTGCTCTTCCTGATTTTTTTGCCTTCCAGTGCAAAATGAAGTAATAATCTTATACCTTCAGTTTTCCATCTGTAAAAGAGGTCTATTTTCTTGCTTATACAGGAGACAGGGGAGAACAGTCTTTTTGGAAGCAGTCACGTACTACAGCAAGAGTAACTGCAATAGACAGCCTCCCCTGGCAAAGTCTTTGGGAGAGCCTCGAGTTCCCTTTCAACTGACTCCTACATTTTACCATATACACAATATATACATATACACAATACTTAGCATATGTAGCATTTTCAAGAAATAGCAGGCTTATAAAATAGTCAGACAAATAATTTTAAATGAACGGACAAAAAAATGGTACCCATGTCCTTAGCAAGATAAGATAACTATTTAACATGTTTCTGTCAAATAGTTAAAACCCCCTACCTCTCTTAAAATTCTCCTCAGTAAATCTATTACTTTTTTTGGTCACTTCTAAATAGCTGAAGTTTTTTTTCAGGAGCAGTCTCAATCCTAGTGTGTCCCAACAGACTAGCTCCCAACATCCATGCTCAGCCAGTGCTAGCAGGGTTCCAACTCCGTGGGAGCAATGAGAACACGTTAGTCTTGTCATCTGGAATATCCATTTAGCATCCTGTTTTTTTCAGGTATTTTATGTTTTGTCTTCATTCCTATTTTCTTTAATGTAGCTCCTGAAAGATATGAAGGGGAAAAATACAGTTAGGTTTCACATTGATCAGGGATTATCTAACTGATGGAACTGTGAAAATGCCTTTTAGTCCCTAAAGAGAGGGAAAAAAAATTATCACAGAGCCTATGAAAGCATTCTAACTATTCTAAAATGTTTAGCTGTTCTACATGTTATAAAAGTCAGTTTATCTGAGTTATAAATAACAGTACAGCCCACTGAAAGTCAGATTAATGCATAGCAATCTCAAAAGCATTCTGTCAAGTACAGACATTTGGGTAGACAGCTTTAGTCAGTTTATTACTAACCTGATTGGACACTCAAGGTACTTATAATGGATTTAATTTGGTAATAATAAAATATTGCTTATGGTAATGGTGCTTTCCAGATTAATAGGTTTAAATGGTTAGTGCTATTTTATTGTCTCATCCTGACTAATGAACTAGTCTATATCTGAACTGTACATTGAATGATGGGAGATCTATAACTTAAACAGTATCATACAGTGGTATCAGTATGGGACATCTGAATGTTTTTTTCCATATACATTGAAAGGTAAAGTGGAAGTTTATGAAAGAGAAGTGCTCTCCATTTTTAATGTGTGCAACAGGAACTGCAAATAGCTGACAGAACACTGGGGTATTGGTTTAAGTGCTTCACTACTCCTCACTCAAACCATCTGTCAGGCACATCTTCAGTATAAAAAAAAAAATCACAATTTTTAGAAATGTCTGTTCTGCAAATGCAAATTAATACTTTTCAATTTCTTTCAAGTCACGTAGATGGATATGTATCTTATAACATGTCTGCATGGAGATATGGTGCCTATTTAACCACTTTGGAAAAAGGTTGCCAAGGCCCAGGCAGCCATCCCAGATAGGTTTGAATTCTCTGTTTAGCTTTGCTAAAAGAGGAGTGGACTGGCTGAGGACACACAGAGTGTGGTTTGACAAGTGTCTTCAGCTTGTGTCCTGCTCACTTGCATGTACTGAAAAAGCCAGTCTTGCCCTCTCCCCACCTGCTCCTGTCCTCCAGCCCCAATTGCAAGTGCATTGCTGATGCTGCTGACAGTGAAGCTCCCACAAGTACTAGTGCCAGGAGAGGAGAGGTGGTAGAACAGGGCTAGGGACATCGAGAAGGGGAGGTTCACATCTCTCCATGGACTTATGTCACTTTAGGCAGCTTGTGGAACTTCACTTAAGAGTCCCAGCTCAGCAAGATGCTCAAATATGTGCCTATCTTGAGGCACATAGGCTATTGGTAAGAAAATACTGAAGCATATGCTTTATTTTTAAACACATTATTAAGAGCTTCCTGAATTGAGATAATTTCCTTCTCAGTATTTCTCTTCCCATCCAGCATAACTTTATTTTTTCACTTCCTGCCAATATGTACTTCATTTCCCTCTGCACATTGCCAGCCAGCCCTCAACTTGCTGGCTGGCATCTTTTCATTCTCTTAGGTGGAGTGTGTGTGTGGTGCTGCACTATTTTGGGAAGGCATTAAGGATGCAAGAAATAAAGATACAAATCTTCAGGGACTGGGAATGGGCCCTGGTTCATTGACTACTATAGCTATAGCTTTGTTGTCTTCTGTATTCTGTGAGTCCCGTGGAAAATGAAAGAGAACCTAATTAAAAAGCCTAAATATCTTTAAATAATTTGGATTCAGATTTCTATACCAACCTGTCCTTTTATCAGAACCTGGGTTATGGGTTCTAGTTCTGCATCATTTCTCATTGCTGTCCTGTCTCCTGTAGCCTTGGAGAAGCAGATAAGGGATATAAGAAAGCTTGTGAGTACTGCACTGTAAGTCAGCTAGTAGGGCTGAGACAGTGTAAGTAAAGATCCCAAACCATAGACAAGTTAAGTTCACCAGCTTCCTGATTTGTTGGTCCCAAATATTTCCTTAACCAGAAGATTTTATTCATCATTGCACTAACACCATTTCACTGAAGCCAAACTTGAAACTTTCTGTTTTCACAGTATTTACAAGTTTGTCAGGCATTCCACAAACATTCTTCAGTTGTGGGATCCTGAACAGTACAGAGTATGTAGGCAATATCTTGTTTTATTCATCTAAATGGGTAATACCTATCAGTCTCTGAAGTCCTGTTGGGATAATGGATGACTGGCACTGAAGAGGACTGAAGATGATCTGTTAGGTTGGTTTCAGTGGGTGTATTTCTCCCATGGGACTTCCCACTTTTTACTGTATCTGGCTGGTAGAATATTTTTTAAATTGTATCTTTTGACCAAAATCAGAGTTAAATTACACTTCAGAACATCAGTTGCCTACAGTCATCATCAGTCTTTAGCCATATTTTGGTTTGTGCTCAGAAACTAAAGGCAATTTTGATCTTTTGAAAGAAAAGAATTTCACCTAAATTATTTAACAGACTTTTACACCTACCTGCACCAGAGAAGGATGCTTTTAATTTATTATATGGCTGTGAGTGCCTATTGCTCACAGCACACAGGGCTTTTCTGCAGTTTCAAAAGTTTCTGGATTGTTGAAATATAATTAAAGTTTAAGTGAAGATGCCACAGAACTTTTAATGTATTCTTTCAGTAATTTCTACAGTCCAGAGACCTTGAGCCAGGAACACTGCTGGCCATGCTATAAGCCCAGCACTGAATCTCTTTTTATACATGTTGGTATCCACCAACAGACTTTCCCCAGGCTTCACGCTAGTTCTTGCCAAAACACTGTCATTGTCCTGGCAATTTCCAATCTTAGTTTTAGGGTAAATAAGCTTTTTAAACAGTCTGACAATGTCCTTGTTGACCAAGAAGACAATTTGACTCTTTCCTCCCCCCCGCCCCAGCAGTAGTCATACTGAGATTACAACTGAAATTGTTAACAAACAGCATCCAATAAATGCAACCTGTTTGAATTTAATCATGTCCACCCACTTGAAAAATCCAAAAAGTCTCAAAAAGTAAGAAAACCCTGTACTTGCATACTAATAGTTAGCTAAAGATGGGGCCACATTGTACATCTTCTCCTAGAGGTGTGAAAGAAATGTCACTCTCTGTGAGTAAGGATGGAGGACACAGGACTGTAAAGTCTAGGACACTTAAGCATTTGTTTAACTTTAAGCCCAAGAGAACATCACTGAAATCACTAGGTTTATTCCTGCACTTAACAGTAATTATGCCTTTACACACCAGCTTGACTTCAGACTTGTCTGTACTATACTGACTATGCAACTTTACCCAGCTCCCACTGATGAGGATCATTGTCCTGCCCTTAGTGGGTCTTAAGTGATATTAGATATTCCATTAGAGAAACATTGTTTCCATTAGTTTACAATCTTAACATTTGAAAACTATAGTTAAAATATGTAGCTTTAGAACATACTTTTTTTCATATATGTAGCAGATGGCTACTTACTGGCAACTGGTCATGTATTAATTTTTCAGAAACCTGTTTCCTGAATATGATTAATGACTCACATCCCCCTCATATCTCTTTATTTCAGATGAATGGTATATGGATTCTGATATGTGAGACATATGCTGAACACCTAATTGGGCTGACAATGGCTCAAAAATATTATAAGTTAAAAAACTCAGGTAAATACAAGGTTTTCTAGCTGGGTATTTCACATTTATAAACCTGTGATATTGAGGAAATAGAGTTTATGTTGATATTTTAGCTATTAGAATTGATTACATTATGACAAATCAGTATTTTGTTGGAGATCTTTTAAAGCATTTTTGTTTTTAAAGCAGAAAATATAATGTGCTCTGCAATGTCTCTTCCATTATGAAGAAGAAAAATAATTCAAGGATGAACTGAAATTTTCATCAAATGCTTCTCCATATAATCTTTAAAATTGAAAATAATTTTAAAAGCCCAAAAGTTGTCAGACATTTGCAGAAAGAGAGGCCAGTTATGACTGGAAAAAGCCCCAAAAAACAGCCCACCATAAATTAGTAGGAAGATAAGAGCTGCCATTACTGCAGCCAGATGAGAACTTCATGTAATTTGTTGTCCTCAAAGTGAGGACAGTTACATCACCTAGGGAAAGA
The DNA here is from genome assembly GCA_013400515.1 of Erpornis zantholeuca. Taxonomy (NCBI): domain Eukaryota; kingdom Metazoa; phylum Chordata; class Aves; order Passeriformes; family Timaliidae; genus Erpornis; species Erpornis zantholeuca. The sequence continues at coordinate 7,064 of VZTN01001885.1, read as the reverse complement.
ATTTCCTCTTTTTGTCTCCTATACTTTTTCCATGATACACCCACTTCTGCCAGTCGGTGAATTGTTTAGGGACTGACCCCTAAGCATCTGCATATATATGAGATTGTTTTAATAGCCAGTAATGGACTATCTTGCAGCTAATGAGGTGAATCTTGTTTTCAAGACATTCATAGTCTGGCACCCCATAGCATTCTTCTGTCTCAGGTCTACATTTTAACCATGTACTGTCTTAAGTAGTATTTGGGGGGGGGGAGGGGGGGTTTGCATGTTTTAAATCTGCTAAACCTTGTCATTTTCTTGATGGCAGGAGGGCAAGGCTCCGTATTACTTTTTAAGATTGTGCCTGAGCAGAAGAGTATTTGGTGTGTACCACCTAGCTCTATACAGGTGTAACACTTTTTTATCCCTTTTGTTTCAGAATTACTCCTGATAATGGTGCTTTCATTGGTCACTGGGCTGATAGTTTTGCTGGACTGTCTACAATGACTTGCAGGACTTTTTTTTGCTTACTGGTAGTAGGTAAGACCTGATGGTGAGACTAGAGTTAGATTTCTCCCTGTTTTGTGCTTGCTGACAAGGAATTTTATTTCCTTTCTATGTCCTACACATGTGAAACTTTGAATGGTACAGTTTCAGGTATTACAGAGATTTTAATATACTGTATGACAAGTTGGCTAAGACTGACAAAACTGGTAGAAACACTTCAAACTTTTATTATACACATCCTCAAACTGTTAATCCATTAAGATATTTATTCTAAACCACATTATTTTATTTCTTACCTTCCAGCAGAAGTTCTGATGACATTCTTACTGAGAATTATTGAGAACAATATTTCTTAGGAAAAAATCAGCCCAATACAGAAGTGTGAGAAACTCTAAAGGCATATATTACCTGTTAATTTCAGTGAATCACAATTTTAGAAGTTTTGATCATCTACTGTAGTCTACATAACAGAATTAAAATTCCTGGCTCAAAAGAGAAAGGCTTTGATGAACCTCAAAGCTGAAAAAATTTCACTTAGGTAGTTTCACAGATATAAATAAAAGAAATTTGTCGGAGTCCAAGGAAGCCTGGAAGCTTCTCCTGCTCCTCTGGTAGTTTCTTTATATCCCCAAAACNATATTATTTCTTAAATAATTATTAATAAAATATAAAAATAACTACTAATTAACAGCCATTACTTTTCTGCCCTAATATCCTCAAAAAACACTACCTCTACCTCCAAAATCTTAATAAAAAAATAAACAACTTATAAAACAACAGGGCCCTGACAGAAATTGGTTTTCTTAAATTATTTATTTATGATCCACTATTGCAACACTTGAAGCAACACTGACGTCTTATTGGTAGCCAAAATAATGCATAACTGTGCATGAATAACTCAGTAGTGTGAGACACAGGTAACCAAAGGACACACTCTAGGTGTGTCAAACAAGTTGTGACAACAGCTGTGTAAACCAAATGATTAACTGAACAAAGCACAGCATCAGAGGCAACTACTGCCTGGCAGTGAAGCTCTTCACTCATTTGTTAAAAATGCCTAACTAACACCAAAACTGCAAATACTGTGTATGTTGCTACTGCCAACTCGTCCATGTCTTTTACTGATTATCTACAAATCTATTTTTTTACATTTTTAGAGATAATTCTTGATATTTATCCTACTTCTGGCAAAAAGTGGTGATGTAGGAGTAACACACCTACTTTCAGACAGAAGATTTATCAAATTGTGCTACTTACATGTGAATTAGATGGATTACATTTGCTGGATAACAATTAGCCTGGATTACATTTGCTCATGTCCATAATATTCATGACCTTCCAGTCACTGAGTTTACAAACTTTCATAAACCAAACGCTAATTTCTAATTCAAATCAGTAGTGTGAAGGCCTGGAAAGTTCAGAAATGGGAAAGAACTTAAGAAAGTCCAAGACTTACAGAAAGTGGCTGGGGGCCTTCAGTAGGTGGCACACTTCCCTCTCAGTCAGTTGTGAAGGAAAGTATTTGCAGGATGCTTGGGGCGCTTGCCTGTGGGAAGATTCCAGAGATGCAAAACCAGGAAGGCAACCAATGTGGTTAGGAAGGTTCCCATGACATGTGCCAGAAGAGTAAAAGAGATAGGATAATATGGTCAAATTCTAGGTAGCTGCAACTTAGTTAATGCAATTTTTCTTATCCAAAGTGCCCCCTGCCATTTTGAGATGTCTCCTTTACTCTGTTTTCAAGTTGTTGCCACTCACGAGGGGTCTGCCCCTCTGCTCTCTCCAGCCCATACATGAAATTCTCTATGCATGAAGCACTGGAGGTTTCTTTGAGTTGGAAGATGATGCAAAAGAGTTGCCTATTTGAGAAGAACGCTAAATGAAAGGCTATCGGGGCTAATGGAAATATAAATAGGTAAGCTTTTAGAAAATTAAGTCACTTAATAATTCAAGTTATATATAACTCAGAAGTTGCTAAATCATGCCATGCCTTTGGCAGGCTCTTACTTCAGTTGTTCCTAGAAAAAATGGGGCAGGGTGAGGGGGAGAACTAAGTACAGTATACAAAATCCGTAGGATTTAATACTTTTTATTTAAAGAGAAATAACCAGCACTTGGTTAAATGTTCCACTTGTCAGCAAGGCAAAATATTTTTTTCCAAATGCCTAAAAGTCTTTCAAAAACTTAATTGGGTTGTGATGTTAAAAGGGATGATCAAAGAGAACCTGGCTATAGAACTTACAAGCTTTATTTATCTCACATGAGAAGTGCACATAATCCCTTGCCTGAGTTTCTAGTAAGCACTGTAGATTTTCCTATTCAGCTAGTCAATTAGCTATGAAAAAAATGAAAATGAGTAAAAGTAATCAAATTTTATTTAAAAACATTTTCCCAGGATTCATGGGCTTTAAAAAAATGTTCCCATTAAAGGGCATAATTTCAGAAAATTCTGCCTTTTCCATTTTTCACCCTCTTCCAAGGTCAAGTGATGACACATTATTATCAAGCTGTTGATGCACACAGCATGTTAGTTCTGCATCTGGAAATACTTTATGTAGAGAAAATATTTTCTTTTTTTTTTTTTTTTTTTTTTTTTTTCTAAGGAAATCTCAAGATAGCAGAAAAATATTTTTCCTTCAGGAAATACAGCCATTTGTTCATTACCAGGCAAATAGGACTCCCCTTCCTTTGGGCCCTCTGCCAGAGTTATTTACACACAGGCTCGTTCAAGCTAACCACCTTGGCTTCATGCTCCTTCACACCATTTGATACTGTATGAGATTGGAGCTGTTTTGGATAAAGAAGTGCTTCACTGCGACTCCTTTGTGTTCTGTGGAGGAGTCATGGGCACGTTCCCCCATGAGGAAAGATTACCCTTGTTTACGTAGGAGAGTAGACAAACAAGACACAGCAGCCTGGATTCAAGGAACACATAGGAAGAGATGTTGAGATGGTGAACTGGCAGTGCCTTTTTCTCTTTTCTCATGCAATAAGATGGCATTGAGCAGAATGAAACCGATATGTACAAATGGGAAAGCGGAATGCTGTGGCTGGAAATACATTTCATGGTATTAAATGATTAAAGGACATGTGAAACTCATAGCTGCTAGTTATCTCTGAGAAGAGCTTGAGATGGTCAGTAGAAGGTAGCTATCTCTCAAAATAAAAAATCAGTTACCTGAATTAGTACTGCTCTTCAAATGGATTTTGTGATGCATCCAAAGTAAAACCAGAGGCAAATGCAGCCCTTTCAGTACTCTCACCAACTCTTCTGATCCACCTCTGTCTCCCTTCTCACCCTCCTTGCTGGCCCCAGAGTCACTGGGTGTGCCCCCTCAGGCTCTCCATGTGTCCCTGAGAGGGACTAGTGGCTGGGACCCTCACCCTCGCAGGTTGTTCATCACCCAGCACCTAGCTCAGGGCCCTTATGAGGGGAGAATGAGCAGGTCTTCCAAAGAGGAGAACAGAAGAGGGAGTATACCCACCCCTTCCAGCATTGGAAAGCCAGCCTTGAGAATCTTGCATATTTTTCTAGTAAGCACAAAGAGCACTGAATGTGATGAGGTCAGTGGTGGGGCCAGAAGGGGCAGGAGGTAGTCAGAAACATGAGAGAAGGAACATTGGGAGGAAGCTTCTGTATAAATAAGGACAATATGTTTTAAACATCATTGATAGGAAACTACTAGAATTTGTTTATGAGGGAAGCCATTCACAGGCAGTTTCCCACAGATTTTCTCACTTAATCAAACCTTAAGAAAGAGGATCTAAACAGCAAAATAACATCACTAATTTTGTGTTGCACTCCTACCCTCCGAGACTTTCAGAAAATTGGGATACATTTGGTCTATTTTGCTTTATACTGCTCAGAGTGAAATCAATAGATAGGTATCCTTATATAAAGGGTTTGTCTCTTGCTGCACTTCTATCTGTAACAACTTTGTGAAGAATAGTAATGAGCTTGTGGGTACAGGTTTGGGGAGCAAGTAATTTTTTTCTTAAGAAAGGATGATTTGCTTTAAAATCATTACCTATTTTAGGAACAGTTGTTTAACATTTCAATTCAACTGCACTATTATAGAAAAATTATGTAATGCTTTCTCTTATCTACTTTGAGAGCAGCACAGTTTACAAAACGGATGGATTCTGTGTGTTCTGAGATCAAACCAAATTTTCAGAATAATTTATAGCGTTTAATAATCTGTGAGCATCATTGCTGAATATTATCATTCTGGGTAGTGTTTGCTGTGAGCTGCAGCTGTGAAGACAAGGTGCTTTCCAAGAAGCAAGAATGACTTCTTTTTTGATGAATCTGCAAAATCTATATTTAAGTAACAGCTGTAAATCTTACATCTGAGAGCTCCCTTAGTTCTCGTCTTAGTTTGTTAGAGTGATAGTTTTATTAAATGCTGGGTGTAAACGTTAAAAAAAATTCTAGAGGGAAATGACAGCATGGTATGATGCAAGGACATCATTATTAGGTTATGTTGTTGCTACGAGTAGGCGAGAGAAAGTGATTCAGATGTCTGCTCTGACTCTGTGGAGTCACTGGCAGGAGTTTGGGAGGAAAACTACCCCAGCGTCCCAGCTGCAGTCCTTCTGTGGAACAGTGCTCCTGCATCGTGCTCCCTGTGGGAGGGGAAAGGGGCTTTGATTGGGGATCAAGGTCCGTCTGTACTCAGTTACACCCGCCCCCCTACAACTGTGCACAAAGAGGGAGAGGGCTGAAGGAACCATGTGAAGACCTCCTTGCCCCTTTGGCTGGGGAGATCTCCTCCAAATTAAGGACCCTTGCAGCTGCAAGTTGTGCAGCTTGTCAAAACCTGCTCTGGGGCTTGAGCCAAACAAATTCTGTACAACAGTCAGGGTGTCTGAGCACAGGTGTAGTTTCACTCTCTTCCCTGGGAACACCAAAGCTCCGAAGAGTTGTAGCTCCAGCACATACCTTGTAGAGCCACAGTGAAGGAAATGGCTGTGGCTCAGACGGTGCAATACTAAGAGAATGTGGGAAAGCACACACAGTATAGCTTCTTGAGACAACCATCATAATTGGAAAAAGACCCTTATTTTGAAAGGCATTATGGAGAAACATTTTTTTATTTTTCTTTGTAACTGAATGTAAATAAACTCCTATTTTGAACACGGAACCTTGTTGCAGTACCTTCTGTGACAGTAAAAATGAACTTCTGAAGTCTTGCAAGAGGGGGGAGAGGATGGCAATGCTGAGCATACACAAAGAAGTCAAAGGTGCTGATCAGGGGTCTGCAGCCTCCCAGAGGGGAAGATACTGGCAGCTATCATTTGGCGGCAGAGATAAATGCTGTTGTTGTAGAAAACAGATGCATGAAGATGGGAAAACCTCAATTTGAAACAAATCCTGAGCACTCCCATCTCCCATTGACTTATTCTGATATGACATCAGATAGAGATCACAAGCCCAAAGTCAATATGTGTGCTCAGACAGAATAATTCCAGTCAAACAATACTCGGTGTCAGGAATGACAGTATCACTAACTCAGGAAAACAGACAGGCATGCTCATCGACCTAACAAGGAGCAAAAAAGTCTTTGTTCAGCCCTCTTACTATTGAACATGATCGTAGCAGCAAGCCTTTTTTGTAAAAGAAGTAATAATTTATCATGAATTTATGGTCACATGATCTTGTGCCCGTATCACTTGAGGGAAACCCCAAGAAATCCCAAGACTCCCCTGCACCTCCTGGATTGAGCAAAACAAAGCACTATGAATCTGACTCAGAGATCACCAAAATCAACAGGGGCCAAGGACCACAGTAGGATGACGAGATTTTTATTAATAGATTCTATGCCCTTCTATGTCCCTGTATTGCCGGCTCTGAGCACTGAATTCTTATTAGTCCCTAAAAGATGCAGGAGCAACTTAAATTCCTTAGCTACTAAAATTATGAAATAATGGTTTTATTCGCCGTGGCATCTGCCACAAGAAACACTGCTTTCAGGATTTTCTGTATAAACTTTTCCCTTTTCATCCATGAGGCTGATTTTTTTTCCTGACTGCAGTCAAAAGAATAATTTCAGATGCCAGTACGACTTCCCATGTCACCGTGACGGTGTTGCGCGTTGGCATCACTTTGAATCAACTTACGGTAGCCCGTAAACGCGGCTGAATGGCTTCCCCAAAAGAAAACTTGCTCTGGAAAGTGAGTGAAGATCTGCTGTCAAAAACCCAGCGGGCACCGGTGCCACGGCAAAGCCAAACCAGGCGAGCCAGGCAAGGGACCCCCGCACTGCCGGAGCGGCCGGGAGAGGGACCCAGCTGGTGGAGCTTCACTCTCCGAGCAGCCGTGGCAACTCTCAGGAATACAAATACACTGTTCCCCGGAACCGCACTCAGGCTTAACTAACTCAAAGCCAGTGTCAGCGGCAGGACCCGGGGCGTGTGTCAATGCGGGACCAGGGCCGGGTCCTGCTTCGGCGAAGGATCCGAAAACCGGTGGTGGGTTCCCGACCACCGCGGGAGGGCGGTGGGAAGTTCCCAGGAAGCACGAGCACCGCCTCGCCCGTCCGGGAGGGTATTCCCCCTGCAGCGCCTCTGCCCCAGGG